>CM030849.1:4843132-4963132 GCA_018105865.1 Metaphire vulgaris
AAACACTGGCCCCCTCTCCCCACTGAAATAGCAGTCGACTGAAAGCTTGGCGAATTTTTCGCTTTCCTGAGAAATCGCATAAGCGGCAAATCTGCCGTGGACGGCGTCGAGAACTGACATTCATATTTAAAGAAGTCATGTATGGCGAATTGTCATGCGACATGACATAGAGAATTCGACATAGGTTTACAAAGGCAGCGAAAGCGAATCGAAATAGCAACAGATCATGCTATTGCTATTGTATCGAATCATGCTATTGCTATTGTATCGAATCATGCTATTGCTATTGTATCGAATCATGCTATTGCTATTGTATCGAATCATGCTATTGCTATTGTATCGAATCATGCTATTGCTATTGTATCGAATCATGCTATTGCTATTGTATCGAATCATGCTATTGCTATTGTATCGAATCATGCTATTGCTATTGTATCGAATCATGCTATTGCTATTGTATCGAATCATGCTATTGCTATTGTATCGAATCATGCTATTGTTATTGTATTGAATTGTAAAGCGCAAAATGTCTAGTTATGTTAATTTCTTTCTTTTGGTAGCTAGTTAAGTCTGATAAATCTGCATAATGAGTTGAAATAAACTGGAATTTCTTAGTTTCTTTCTTGTTGACTTTCTACTTTAGTCGATGTTTAGCATTTGGCATAGAGTTCAGTTCCGTTCAGAACTATTGTGGATACTACCTACTTTGGTTTTCACACAGGCTTAATTAACCTCCTGAACCTCTTTAAATCACACTATTATGTTCATGTCTGGAGCAATTCACGTCCAACCAGTGTTTTATCCAGACTCCAGGCCTTTTAGGGGATTGACTTGGCTGGGGGGAGAGGCGGCATGGTTGAATGCAAAAATGCTTTTGGGGGAGAGGGGTTGGAGAGTTTTTGGGAGGATCTCCCCTAACAGGCCTGGATAAAACACTGTTCATTATATGTAGTTTCGTCTTAATCTTCATCTAGCACTGTTAAGATAGTAATTTAAAACCGTACAGTTAAGGTTAAAGCAGGCATTTCTGTGTGTAATTGATGACAATTTCTCACTCCCCCCGAACTGAAATGCAACACTGGCACAGATTTACACCTAGGCACCGTCTGAGACTGTGATTGCGGGACAGTTGTCGCCTGCCTGCCCTGTGGACGTAATTATGCTCCGGAGATGATGTCCTGTAGACGATGCTGCTGCTGCTGCTGCTGCTGCTGCTGCTAATGTAGTCTGTGCAGTGCACTGTATACTACGCTGTGATGTGTTCTGCTGTAGGAAAATCGTGTGCGATAATCATTCGTTTGCGGAGATCTCGACGGATTGCGTTACTCAGTCGCCGACTCACCAGAGAGGAGGAGGAGGAAGACTGCTAGAAAATTCCAAAGTAAGGACTGATAATTACTTACTTATTTATTACGCCTGTGTTCGTTCGTTCGTTCGTTCGTTCGTTGACTGACTGGCTGACCGATTGATTGACTGACTGACTGAATTACTGACTGACTGCAGCTCACTGTTTGGTTGGCTGGCTGACTTACTGATCGACTGCCTGGGTGGCTGAATCACTGACTGACTAACTTATTGATTGACTGATTGAACGACTGACTGATCTGATTGACGATCTGACTTAGCCGCACTACTAACTCACCCATTCGCTGGCTCGCTCACTCACTCACTCACTCACTCACTCACTCGCTCATTTATTTTTAAGATAAAGATAAGAAGATAGGTTCATAGAATGTGATAGAAATTGATTGACAGCCATGAGAACTGGGTGAATAAGGGGACAACTTATAAGCTGTCATTCTCTAAACTGTTTCCTCTCATAACAAACATGACGACGACTACGACGACTATGACGATATTTGACGATTATGATTATGACGACGGTCACGTGAAACTGCGGCACCTACGATGCAGACGACGAAAACGGAGAGCATTATGATGAATAACACAACGACGACATAGTCGAAGACGACAACGACTACAGCTACAGTGTACAACAACATTGATGATGCGAGCGGTTGAAAGACAGTGCCTAGAATTGACAAAAAGTGTCCTCCAAAATCTCCGAACAAACATTTCGTTTCATCACAGAGAGAAAGAGAGAGAGAGAGAGAGAGAGAGAGAGAGAGAGAGAGAGAGAGAGAAAGAGAAAGAGAAAGAGAGAAAGAGAGAAAGAGAGAGAGAAAGAAAAAGAGAAGGAGAGAGAAACAAAGAGAGAGAATTAGAGAGAGAATGAGAGAGAGAGAAGGAGCGAGAGAGAGAGAGAAAGAAAGAGAGAAAGAGAGCGAAAGAGAGAAAGAGAGAAGAAGAGAGAAAGAAAGAGAGAGAGAAAGAAAGAGAGAAATAGAGAGAGAGAAAGAAAGAGAGAGAGAAAGAGAGAGAGAAATAGAGAGAGAGAGAAATAGAGAGAGAGAGAAATAGAGAGAGAGAGAGAACTAGAGAGAGAGAGAAAGAGAGAGAGAATTAGAGAGAGAGAGAGAGAGAGAGAGAGAGAAAGAAGAGAAAGAGAGAAAGTCTGGGACGAGGAAGGAAAAATCCTATGATGTAATAATGCAAAAACAGCTGCAAAGGTTGTCCAGAAGAAGAAGAAGACGAAGAAGAACAAAGAGACGAAGATGTGCAGTGAGTCGGTAATGAATTATGAAAGACAGACGACGTCGGAGAAAGAACCGAGAACAAGAAGCCCGCAAATGACGAGAGAGAGAGAGAGAGAGAGAGAGAGAGAGAGAGAGAGAGAGAGAAGAGAGAGAAAGATAAAGAGAGAGAGAGGGGAGAGAGAGAGAGAGAAATGGACAGAAACCTAATGGTGAAATATAGACAGTGAAATAAATGGTTAGATAAGAAGATTTGCTGGACACATGATGAGATGAAATAAGGAACCAAACACACTCACACAAAACACACACACACAGACCACACATATACACACACCACGATGTACCAGACATGAACATGATTGAGCGCTCGTCAATAAGCCGGTGCACTGCGCCGAGGTTTTCCGGCAGCCCTATAGAAATTTCGTCTTGCTTATATGTGTTGGGTCCACCCATGGATTTAATTGGGTTGGGCTGGGTCGAAAATGTTCATGTTTATGGTGGGTTGGGTTGGTTGATTAAGAAAAGCCATGGCTTCAGAAATTGTAGTGTATTGCGGTGGGTTGGGTTGGGTCAATTAACCCTATATTTCTTTCGTCGGTTGGGTCTGAATTATGTTGTGTTGGTTGGGTTTTAAAAATGGACCACGTCCATGTCTGGCATGCACATTTGCAGTGTACGCAATTTTTAAAGGAGTTTGAAGTTGATACTGTAACGTGAATGAAGATGGTCCGCATTCTGAATTTTTTGAGCTATCAACAACAGCACTGGCGGTGGAAAATGGAGTGGAGTATTCCAGTGTTTCCCAAACTGTGGGTCGCAATCCAAAAGTTGGTCGCAGGGCTCTCAGTCTAGTGGGTCGCGGGGTAGCGCGAAATTATATTCAAAAGTGTCATTTTCTTAACTGGGGATCCCGGATATATCCGTCCATTTTACATTGAGTTACAGGTAAATACACGATTAAAGGATTAAAATGATTAGCAATTTATTCAATTTTAGTTGACAATAAGTTTGCAGGGTCGTGACATGTTACAAAGCCTTTGAAATTTGTCGCAGTTTCAAAAAAGTTGGGAAGTCCTGGTCTACTGTATTTTTAAAAAATTAATCTTATTTCTCAATAACTCAAGGAAAGCGTATTCCGATCATTTTGCTCTGAAACTCCAATAACAATAGAGAATCTCTTAAAAACAAGCATTTACAAACCTGAGAATTAAGCTATTTTGCCATATTCATAGGATTTTTAAGACGCGTAACAAAGGTGTGTTCCTGGCAAATTTTTAAAAAGATAATTTTCCAAAAAAATTCATATCTTTTTCTCTCATTTTGTATTATTTGGCAAACTATGAATAATTCTGAATAATATATTTGGCATATTTTGTTTTCGAATTGAATCAGAGCTTTTGTTTTGCCATTTAGTAAAAACTCTGAAGATTCTTTTCAACTGACGCTCGCCAGATGGCCTAATGCATTATTAAAAGATATTACATGCTATGATTAAGGACGCGGCACGTAACAAAGCCACAATCACAAAAAATGATACACAAAAATTTTTGATACACAAAAAATTTTGATGCACAAAAATTTTAATACACAAAAATGTTGATACACGAAATTGATACACAAGATTTTGATACAATTTTTATGCAAAAAATTTTGATACACAAAAAATTTAGATACACAATCAAAAAAAATTTCTGGAAGCAAACCTTTAACAAAAAATTGTTGTGTTAATTAATCATACATTTCTCAAGCATCAATTTCGATACGCAAAGATATTTATAAAATGATACTCTAATTTTACCCAGGTATCTGTAAGGGTGGAAACAAATACATTAATAAAAAAACTAAATAAAACACAAATAGACCAAATTAAAAGCTAAAATAATAAAATAATATTATTTAAGTACATACGCTCCAAATAAATTTCCTTTTAATTCGCTTTAGCACGAGAAGGAAGTCCCGCTGGACCAGGCTGAAAACCAAGAAAGGCTTGGTTATGGCAATCTAGACGACTGCGCCACCTGGCGAATGACGAGCAATTAAATTTGCAAGACTGCGATCGAGACACTAAGACTGACTCGAAAAGTCTTGAGACGAGACTATGACAAGAAATACCGCATGACAGATGACTATATAGAATTCATTACACACTAATGGAACAACCATACTTAGTTATTTACCTACCTAATAGATCTGGGTTAAGCAACATATTACTTTCAATTATGTAGCGCTATAACACAATGTCAGGGCAACCAGGACATCAACACGGTCGATGGAAAGACGGGCAGAGAAAAACGGAGAGAAAGAGAGAGAAAAACGGAGAGAAAGAGAGAGAAAAACGGAGAGAAAGAGAGAGAAAAACGGAGAGAAAGACAGAAAAAAACGGAGAGAAAGAGAGAAAAACGGAGAGAAAGAGAGAGAAAAACGGAGAGAAAGAGAGAGAAAACGGAGAGAAAGAGAGAGAAAAAGAAAAAAGAGAAAAAAAAGAGAGAAAAAGAGAGAGAAAAACGGAGAGAAAGAGAGAGAAACGGAGAGAAAGAGAGAGAAAAACGGAGAGAAAGAGAGAGAAAAACGGAGAGAAAGAGAGAGAAAAACGGAGAGAAAGAGAGAGAAAAACGGAGAGAAAGAGAGAGAGAAAAAAAGAGGAAAAAATAAAGAACGAAAGAGAGAGAGAAAGAGAGAGAGAAAGAGAGAGAGAGAGGCAGAGACAGAGAGAGAAAGAGAGAGAGAGAGAAAGAAAGAACGAAAGAGAGAGAGAGAGAGAGAAAGACAGAGGCTTTTAAATGGAGCATTCTTACATATGCATATGTTATAGGTTATACAGTGTTTCGATTACTATGTTTTTGAAGGACTGCAGACAGTGCAGAGCTATAGAGCTGTTTGAGGCAAAAGAGTCATTACAACATAGGCACATTAAGTTAAACAATTCCTGACTACAGGAACGCTCCTACTAAACGACTGAAAACTCAATTACTACTACTACTACTATTACTACTACTACTACTACTACTACTACTACTACTACTACAACTACTACTACTATTGAGCGCCTAAGAATAAGCAGCTACCACTTACTGCTGCTTTCACAGGCGCTATAGAAATCCACTTTTTTACTACACCACTTTACTTTACTTACTTACTACTACTACTACTACTACTACTACTACTACTACTACTACTACTACTACTACTACTGTAGCAACTACTACTACTACAGCTACTACTACGTAAGCCTATTTACCAGAACACTGAGGAAGTCATTCTGTCGTTCTTAGAGAAGTCGTTCTGCCTTTCTCGTATTAAAATGGATTGATACAGTCATGTTGTTGGAGATTATTGATCAATTACAAGAAATACAAACATTCGTTTATTTATTCGGGCATTTATCGCTGACTGTCTCTGCACAAAGATGATCAATTAGCAAACCACATGTCTGGGTGGGTAGGGGGTTGATAGGGGTGCTTGTCCCATGTGTCTCTGTAGTCGCCCGTTCTCTCACGCCTTAAATCATTCTTGTGGGGCTAACCGGCTCGCTAACTGAGAATGATTTCGAACTGGGACAGACAATTTAAGGGTTTTGATCTTCGATTTCCCACCTGAGCACCTCTCCCAAGAAAGATGGAAAATTTTTGGTGAGAGTTTATCAAGTTGCAATTGTTATTATTATTTTTTTATTTCAGACTGATCACGATCTAATAACGGTCTTAGAGCGAATGCAGGCGACCAGAATAGACGACCAAAGATGCGAAATGCCAAAACACAATCAGGTATTTACTGATTTTAAAATTAAATTTCTGTCAAAATTTCTCTTTAAATTTCTCTTCAGCGCCCTGAAAAACTTTATATGATCGTAATTTAGAGTAATGAAAACCAATTGGTTGTTTATCACGGGATATCAAATCATCACCATCATCATCATCTTCATCGTCATCATCAGCATCATCAGCATCATCATCATCGTCGTCCTCGTCATCTTAGTCGTCATCGTCATTGTCATCGTCGTCATCACCATCATCATCATCATCGTTGTCGTCTTCGTTATCATCGTCTTCGTCATTGTCATCGACATCATCATCATGTCATCGCCATCATCATCATCGTCGTCATCGTCGTCATCGTCATCATCATCATCATCGTCGTCATTGTCATCATCGTCATCGTCATCATCATCATCATCGTCGTCGTCGTCGTCATCATCATTTAGCAACAGTAACATCATCATCATCATCATCATCATCATCGTCATCGTCGTCGTCGTCGTCGTCATCATCATCATCATCATCATCACCACCATTCTCATCCTTGTCGACATTAACACCACAATGTACAAACTATATATCGCCAGCAGTCAGTTGTCTTACTGTCTTTCAAACCTTCGAATTCGAACAAAACTTTGTTCTGTTTGTGTGCATTGCCATCCAACTGTCTTCAACGTCACAAGTTCCTGGTACGTGGGTGCAGTTTAGCCCAGTTTCGACAATCGCTGTTCTCGGAAACGAAAGAATACCAATTAATTGATATCATCTCTCTTCATTGCCTCTACTCAGAATCTGTGCTAATTGTCTTAACGCGAATTTTCTTGTGCAATGTTTGATCGAATATCCGTTTGATTGGATCGTATTTAAACTTCCCTGTTTTGACCGTGTGTCGAACAGGAATCTATTCTTCCGGCTTGACTATCATCTAAATATGTTTATCATGTTTATCATATCGATATATTATATATATAATTATATATATCATCTGAATATATTTATCATATCGATGCATGATACATGTATACCGGTATATCATCTAGATATATTTATCATATCGATATATGATATATATATCATCATCTAAATATATTTGATATTTTTGAGTCATCGGGTTATACCTAAGTCATTTATACGAATTTGAGTCAGGCGTCCATAAAATACGTCACGCTCGAGATGGGGGCGGTCTGGGAAAGTGTGCCAGTTTATGACAGGGAAGGGATACAGATCACTGTTACGTCACACTTTCCGTAGACATAAAACCTGAAATATGCGGTGATATTTTACTTTGTCTTTTGATGTATGCATTTCGACAGAAGATATCACTGGTGCATAGTATTTATAGTCGACTAGGTACATGAATTTTTTGAATCTCAATTGCATGCGTCATCATTGCCGGAAGTTGAATGTTTTCTTTCGTTGCTAAAAATGGAACGAGAAACTCATATAAAAATCTGCATGACGTAATTTATGGACGACGCCTTAACACGGGGTTCGAGACTTGCGACAGGTTGTGACAAGGGGAAGAGGTAAAAACTGTCAAAAATTAACGTGACGTACTTTATGGACGGCCCCTTGAGTAATGTTTGCAATTGAAATGTATGATAATTTCGTTGGTATTAGTAGTGGCTTCAGAAATTCTAAAATAATGATGTTTGGCTGGACATCGCTTTATGTTTAGACTTGTGGAAAGGTCTTCACCAATAATTCTAGGGGCGGAGAGGGGGGCTTTGACTTGTTCATACCATTCAAATGTTAGGCGGCGTTCGCGGCTTTATACCTGCATATGATGCAGATATAAGCAAATTTTTCGTCGGTGCCCAAGGGGGGTTTAACCCCCAAAACTCCCCTTGGCTACGCCACTGCCAGGCAAGTATCGACAAAGGTGACTTACGTCAATAATAGTAGGTTGCCATTATTTTCTATAGACCTGCGTTTTACCTTCGCAGCTTAGCGCTGCTACCAATTTATCGACGCCTAAGCGATGAACGTCTTTGGTTGGCCGCCGGAACCACGA
Source organism: Metaphire vulgaris (assembly GCA_018105865.1). Lineage (NCBI taxonomy): Eukaryota > Metazoa > Annelida > Clitellata > Crassiclitellata > Megascolecidae > Metaphire > Metaphire vulgaris. The sequence goes on from CM030849.1 coordinate 4,851,499, forward strand.
CTAGATCCCGGGATGGTCACCCATCCTAGTACTAACCGCGCTCGACGTTGCTTAACTTCGGTGTTCTGACGAGGACCGATCGCACAACGCCAAATATAGGCGTCTTCTTAAACATAAACATCAGTAAAAAGTATAACTGTATCCAGTGGCGTAGCCAAGCGGGGTGTTCGAGGGTTAAACACCCCTCCTTGGCTGCCGACGAAAATTTTTTTAATGTGTTTCCATACATTTTTTATTTTCGGACGCGGTTTTGGGGGTCAAACCCCCTTTGGCTGCCGACCCAAAATAATCTGTAAGCGCTATACAATGTAAAGATGTAAAGCGACGACCTTTTTGCTTGTCATCACATCTGCAAAGAAAAAAAGTACAAGAGGAAAGATAAATTTGACCTATTTTTGCTTGTCAAGATTTTTCGAAGTTGGTTATGATCAAGACCAAACCCCTCCCTTTCGGAAATCCTGGCTACGCCACTGGCCGTATGGCATCATGTGTTAGTTGCGAGTTGTGTAAATTCGAGAAAATCTTAGACCGTAAGAACGACATGCATTAACGAAATAGCCTAACCACCATAAGGCAAACCTACTTCTGTTCCGATCGATATTTGGAGTAAGGCCTGATTATGCAGTTGCACCGGTCGGTTTTTTTGTCTCGTGCACGCGTTACGTGTCACGTTAAACTGGGTCATGATTGTTATAGACAAAACACAGCGAATGAATAGTAGAAATTTTCGCAAACAACAAATGTCGGTCGAAAATCTGCGCTTTAGAACTGCGTGGTGTCGACGCTGGAGTGTTTATAAAAATGGTAGAATGCTTTTCAGCGTGACAATTATATTGGCAGAGATGTTCTTCCACACGTAGCCCACTCGATTCTCATTTGAAATTATTGGCTAAGGGGGCTGTCCATTCAGTGACATAATTCATAATTATGTCAAAACTTTGACACCCCCTCCCCTAAGATCAGTGACGGTCCCCTAAAAAGTTTTGAAGGTTATTATTTTTGCAGTGATGAGACATTTTTCCCCATTTTTTGCTCATTAATTGTCATATTTTTTTGGTGATGACCTTTATTTGCTTATCGGTCTTTTTCCTGTTGCGACCAATAGTATTCGATGAAATTTCCTATCGTTTTGATTATTTGAACAAAAATGAAACTGTTGACGTCAACTTCTCTTGATCCCCCTGTCAACAACTGTCAACCTTTCTCGAACCCCTTCCCCTATTTTGTTTACGTAATTAATGGACAGACGCCATGTTTGCTTTTCCGGAAAAATTGTTTTCATTATTTCTTGCACTGGTTCCAGCAAACAGCGAATCGTGTGTTTCAGAATATCGCCATATTGGGTCTTCCAGACTCAGATGCCTTGGAATGTGCAGCCTGTGGGTGTTGTACGACCGGTTTCCATTAGAACCAGGGAGTAGCGACGAGGGGGTATAGCGGTAGGCCTATATATACCCTTGCCAAAAAAATTGGACTACCTCAAAATTTTAATGTGTTTGTTAAGATTTTCAAAGTTTTTAAAAGATTTATACCTACCCCAATCACATAATCCCCCCAAATAAAAATACCTGGCTACGCCTCTGATTAGAACATCGAAGCCAAGTATCTTTGAACACGAATGGATGATGATGATGACGACGATCATGACGGTGATGATGATTGCGGTAGTGATGATGATGATGATGATTGAGTGATGATGATGATGATGATGATGATGATGATGATGATGATAATGACACTGTTTGAGGTGGGGGTCGTAATGATTTTGGTAGTATTGTTCGTGGTGGTAATCAAACGGTCTTTTTTCGTTATCCATTGGGACCAACACCGGGACCCTGCCTCCGATGCAAGCCAAGCGAGACGCTGACGAAATAAACGAGCAGCTACCACTTCCTCTTTTCCTCTCTGTTCCCAACCGCCTCGTTTCTCCCTTCCCCCACGCAAACACGCACACACGACCCCCACGCCCCCCACTCCCCTTCTCCTCCACCTCCAACCCCAACAACGCTCCCCACTCCAGCTCCGACAACGACGACGACGACGACGACGACGACAAGCAACGTCGATAAATCGATGGAACTGGCGATTCACCTGGCACCTGGCCGCTTCGGTCGCGGGGCGCGGCGCGGGGTGGGGTGGGTTTCGGTGGTGGGGGGTGGGGTGGGGTGGGATGAAGCGGCAAGGTCGTCGTACGCACCGCGTTCGTGCAGTCGCGACACGTACACTACAGAACATTGCACGTCCGAATGGCGGACGCAATGATAAATTAACCGCCGTTCGTCGGCGCTGCTGTGTTCGAACGTGCACGCAAAATAGGCCTACAATAGACCGACGAATAGTGGAGTATTAGTGGTGGTGGGTGGGGGTGATGGGGGGGTGGTGGATAGGAAGTAGAGGCCGTCTAGTACTGTAGAGCGGTTGGGTGGTTGGTGGGTGGGGTGGGGTGGGGTGGGGGGTGGGGGCGCCTGGATTGATTTGTCGGTGTTTTAAATTGTCTTCAATTTGTTTTAAAAATAATGCTGTTAAGGTGCAAAGAAATATAGAAGTTAGAAATTTATAAATAATGAAGATAATCATGTAGCACCGTATGACGTGAAATAATATAATATGACATGATGATGATGATGATGATGATGTTGGTGATGATGATGTTGGTGGTGATGATGATGATGATGTTGGTGGTGAAGACGAAGGTGATGATAATGAATGAAGAGGATGACGATGAAGAAGATGATGCTGGTGGTGGTGGTGATTGTGGCGGCGATGATGATGATGATGATGGTGGTGATGATTACGATAATGAAGAAGAAGAAGATGATGATGGTGATGATGGTGATGGTGATGGTGATGGGGCCGTTGGGGGCAACGTCTAAGTATATGCCCCCTCTCTGCGCCACTAAGGCAAATCAAATTGGCTTTAATGCCTCCAGGGGGCGTAGCGACGGAGGGTATATCGGTGTATATACCCTCCAAAAATCAGACTACCTTAAAATGTTCAATGTGTCTTTTAAGATTTTCAAAGTTTTTTAAAGATTTATGCCCCCTAATCACATTATACTTCCAAATCAAGTTCCTGGCTACGCCCCTGAATGTCACCTAGTAGTAGTTAGTTAGGACAGACTCGAACCCGCTACCCTTTTGTTTCGTGTCGTGAACACCTAGCACTACGCTGTACTTAACCTCAGGCCCAGTATAACGTACTGATGCAATTAATGATGTAGAATGAAATAATAATAATAATAATAATAATAATAATAATAATAATAATAATAATAAAATAAACTGACAATTTCTTGTGCGCCATATTACCAAAATGTCAGGAGCAAGGGCACATTACAGAGTCTAATAAAAATAAATAAAATAACAGTCATCAGCAAAAAATATAAATGGAAAACAATCTAAGGCAGAAGAGAATAAGATTTTCTAAACAAATAAGTCTTAAAATTTTTCTTAAATGATGTCAGAGAACAGGATGTTTTCACAATAAATCGGTAGATCGTTCCATGTCTTTGGCCCTGACACTGTAAATGGCCTGGAACCAAGTGATGTTTTACAGTGAGGTGTCTTCATAAGACTTCATATGACTATAGAAAAATTAATGATTGCTGCTGAGACTTTCATGAAACAGCAAGTTTCTAGTCTGAGTGAATGTCTCTTTTGCGCGAAGGAAATGAATTCCAGAATCCTGTGGATGTTTTTTGCTCCACTGAAACCCATCCTTACCGCTACACTAAACCGCTTTTGAGAGATTACTGGGTGTGGGTTTGTGCAGAGATAAATTGTAGTGCCGTACACGGTAGCAGTTCCACGTGAGGGATAAATGGGGTGCACCCCCCACCGGAATTTTTTCTTGTGAAACCTATTTTTGAGGTAAAAGTCTAGTAAAAGTACGGGGAATAAACATGCGGATGACGTTTTTTTGCTTGTCAACCGATTTTTCGGTAAAAGTGTAGTAAAATTAGGGGTAATCCCTTTTGTCCGCCATTTTCGGCAAAGTTTATTGATTTTTACCCTTCTCTTTTCATCCCCCCACCAACTTCCTATGAATTCATTTCATCCACCACCAAGAAATCCTGAAACCGCCACTGGTGCTGCATTTATATTTGCAAAGAGAGCGTATTCGATGCAAATGTAATTCCAAGCATGCAGTAACTTAGACACTTTTGTAACTTGAATTTTCTATAGGTTTTTGTGGTTTTTCTGTAGTTTGTTAATGGTGTCACTGTAAATCACTTAGATTAGCCTATAATGAAACTACAGAATACCTTAAAGACTGATTCGAATGTGAAAGTTGAAATGGTTATTGTCTGTGTATAAGGAGTAAATTAGTTTAAACAGATAAACATTGGTTTACGATTGTCTAATTACAGTTTCATCTATTCCGTTTTCTTTTTACTCGTGGCATATGATAATTAAGATAATTACTCAAACAGCTGGTGACAAGAAGATATGATACCCAGTAAGATATACAGGGCCGGATTAAGGTCCGAGTGGGCCGGGGGGCTGAGAAAAAAAGGCCGTCGCCTATAGTGAATATCTCTGACAAGCAAAAAAGGTTATCTCGAAAATCGGTGGGCATATTTTCATGATGGGCCGGGGGGCTGAAGCCCCCTCGGCCCCCGCCTTAATATGGCCCTGAAGATATACATAGTCCAACAGATATTCTGGCAATACGTGTTCCGACAGATATTCAGCAGGGGCGTAGCCAGGAATTGACTTGGGGGCTATAAATATGGGTGGGTGGGTGAGTGGGTTGTTATATATTACATATAAAATATATATTATATATTATATATGTTACAAATATATACAATGTATATATGTTATATATATATACTATATGATGATGATGGTGATGATGATGATGAAGATGATGATGAAGATGATGATGATGATGATGATGATGATGATGATGATGATGATGATGATGATGATGATGATGAAGATGATGATGGTGATGCTGCTGATGATGATGATGATGGTGATGGTGGTGGTGGTGATGATGAAGAAGACGACGATGATGATTATAATGATGATGATGATGATGATGATGAAGATGATGATGATGATGATGAGACTTACAATTGTAAAAGCCACTTACTGATGAATAAGATGGTAATTGATGGGCCAAATTAACTGCTCTACACTCTAGATGTGCTTGCTTGCATCCTGGTCTGTATTATTTAAATCGGTTTCATTTGAGTAATAAACAAGATTTGACGTTTCAAACATATAATTCAGAAAGTTGAAAATCAACATTCACACACAAAACCAAACACATATCCACGCTACTTGAGCATGATGCACAATTAGGTCCAGAAGTTTGGTTGTTAGCCGTAAAACTCCCGATTTAAGGTGAATTTGTTTGGAATGGGAATAGCTCGACTATCACTGACTATTTTAGAACCCGATCACGGATACTATATCAGCGAAGTCCACTCATGTGTCATTCAAGTGAATCGCTATTTCAACCATAGCCAGAGGCGTCGCTAGGTGGGTGGGTCCGCGGGTCCGGACGCACCCAACCTCGGGCAGGGCCACCCAAGAAAATCGTGCAAATACGCAGATAAATTTTGATCGGGGGGGGGGGTGAGGGGTGGTCTAAGCCGGGTCCTGGCTGTGTAGATTGCATTAGACCAACCCAGTCAACAAAACCCTGCAGCGCCGCCCCTGACCATAGCAGCGAATAAGTCATTAAACGAATTGCCCAATGAAGAAAAATTTCAGAATAATTAATTAATAACAATATTAACAATAATTACAGTTTAGCGTTTGTCACTGAATTTGTGTCACTCAACTGGCACGCCCGTTTGTCACTCCGAGGAAATGCCTCTCAAATGAATAATACATTTTGCTTGTCACTTAAATGACTCGCCAGTCATATAACACACGAAATGCAAAACAATTGTGACCCATAATGACTGTTTGCTGTAGCATAGGGTGTTCCAATGCAGAATAATTGTGGGTGTGTCCGCAAGATTTTTATGGTTGTTTATCCTATAGAGTTAAAAATAGTATAACAACTGCTATTCTAGGGCCTAATCTATTTCTGGCTACATTATATATATATATATATATATATATATATATATATATATATATATATATATATGTATATATGTATATGTGTTATGAGACCTTCGGGAACTAAGTACTGAGGGCATACAAAATATATATATAAATATAAATATAAATATATAAATATAAATAAATAAATATATATATATATATATATATTTATATATATTTTTATATGTTTTATATGTATAGTGTCTTTTTCTATCAGAAAAGGTCTGGTGGGAACTCATTTCACATGTGTTTTGTCGTAAGAAGCATACCATAAATATTAACAGAATAACAGTATACTTGGAATATTTATATACAATGCTGCTCGTTGTTTTTAAGCTGTTATTTACGCTGTTCTCGTGCGTTCCCGCTGAAAAAGCACTATATATATATGTATGATCAGCATATTTTTATATATATATTTATATGCACGCCTCTTATCGTATCTTTCTATAATGACATTGAAATTTTAGCATTCGCACCTGCAGTAGTCTGAACAGAGGTTATTAATAGAACACCTATACAGCAGGTGTGTTGAAATCTAATTATAAAGTCAACCTGGGTACTGGAGGGGGAGGCTGTTGAACATCCAGCAGGCATCGATTTTCTGCTTCTTCGATAGTAAATAATAATTAAAACAGCTAGGAAGTCGTTTCAAACCGTTTTATGGTTTTATTTACATTTATTTTTTTTGGCGCAAATACAATTGTGTGGCTGGTCAAATGTAAGGCAAAGATGAACATCTCGAAATAAAAAAGCTTACCCAGGAATTGAGTCCTTTGAACTGATGATTTAGGATTAGGGTTAGGGTTATGTTGGGGTTTAGGGTTAGGGCTCTGTCAGTGTTAGGGTTAGGTTCTGACCTTCCTGGCCTATCCACCATAGACAGTCACCCGTTTGTGCGGCCGGATAGCCTCGATTTGACCTGGATCTTTAATGATTTGGATTTTTGTGTGCCATCGGCTGATGCTCCTGTGCATTATGAAGTGGCGCTATAGAAGTTTAAGATTAGAGTAGATTAGATTCCTGTGGCTTCGGACCCAATTTGCGTCATTTTCCGTTTATCACGGAATAGGGTTAACGAGGGACGAATCTCTCGAAACGAATGAGCTTTCACAACCCTCTGATAGAGGTAAGGTAAAGGTAAAGGTAGGTCCCGTATACTCGAGTCCGAACGTTGGGTTCCGGAGCTTATCTCCGGTCTTAGGCAATCAGCGACGTAGGTGGTATAATCCATTAATCTGGGGTAGGTTGCCATTACTTTCCCCAGACCCACGTTTTACCTCGCAGCTTAACGCCGCTCCTCATTTTGCCACCACCATCTAGCGATCAAGGCTGAGTCGACCTTAGGGCTCCTGCGGGAATTGAACCCGCGACCTTCTGCTCCATCGTCCAGGGTGTTTACCACTCTTCTAACTTCCCACCCCTCTGATAGAGGAAGACACTTAATAGAGAGGATGAACTTCTGTTCTGAATATTATTCTGAACATAGAAATGAGATTAGACGTACAAAGGCTTTGTCATTTGAAAATGATTTATCCTTAGGCTAACAGATCAAAGGCACTGAAGCTGCTTGCCACCTGCAGATCAGAACGTCTCAAAAAGACACGGAGATAAAATCTGACAAAATATGGAAAAACTAACAAGAAAGGTTGAAGATGTTGTCGATGTCAAAGATTCGATGTGTTCTCTGTCTAAATTCAAATTGATGTGTTCTAATTATTATTATTATTATTATTATTATTATTATTATTATTATTATTATTATTATTATTATTATTATTATTATTATTATTATTATTATTATTCAGCTAATTTGTTCAACGCTATATATAACATGACTATAAGGCCATAGGCAAGAGCGATTTACAATCAGTCAAGCCACATTAGCCACACAGTACTTCTTCTTTACCATAATCTACTACTACTACTACTACTACTACTACTACTACTACTACTACTACTACTACTACTACTACTACTACTACTACTACTACTACTACTACTACTGCTGCACTACTACTACTACTACTACTACTACTACTACTACTACTACTACTACTACTACTACTACCACTACTACTACTACTACTACTACTACTACTACTACCACTACCACCACTACTGCTACTAATAATAATAATAATAATACTAATAATAATAATAATAATAATAATAATAATAATAATAATAATAATAATAATAATAATAATAAATTGGACATCAGTGCATGCAATTTCGCTTGAAATAAAAATCGTTGATGAAAATGATGTCCATTGTGGTTCATGTGTCGAAGTCTATGATCCCCGTTGCGATTAATGACGGATAGACATGATTAGAGAACAAAACAGTGTAAGAAAAAGTCGGTTCTATTCTAACCCAGCTACAGCGTATATAGTTTTTTTTACTGTCCATTTGATCATTTTCCAACTGCCTGATCTGGTAGCCGCGGCTGAGCAGTGAGCAGTGCATTAATATCATGTATTTCCATTTTCGAAATGATCGACCTAAATACAGCGCAGCTTATACGCAATTTCTGACAGAATAATTATTAATAATGAACAACAGCTCCTCACACACTCAGTCACACACACACACACACACACACAACACAAACACAAACAAACAAACAAACAAACACACTCATCCTTAGCTATTTCCTGCAAACGCCTGTGCAGTGCCAAGCTCCGCAGTGCATGGAACCGTTTACCGTTGGCATATATGCTGTTATCTCTCTGTGTGTGGTTGACTGGTTTCCAGTTGCACGGCAGCTGTTTCGGATGTGTGTCTCTCTATATATACCGGAGTCTTTCTCTCACAGGGCGCGGAGAATATAAACGGTGTCGGTATAATAATAATGCAACGGAGTCCCAATTTAAAGCGCCAAATAATTATTGTGTTTATTATAAATGTATAATAGGCTGAGCCTTTGAAGCTACGTTTCAGAATAAACATTGTTATCTAAATTATGATGAGCGGAGTTCTAATTTTGATGTATTGCTACCAGTCCATGTTAATTAATACGACTTTGAACCGCGGGGCTCAAAGCTTACTGCCATTTGGGGTCCCTCTAACGGTTTATCCCCCTGTGTCAGTGGCATAGCCACGGGGTTGTTTGGGGTTGTTCAACAACCCCATTTCCAAAAATATGACCAGCACAATAATTATTTAGGTAAATCCGTAGACCTTTTGTTGAAGGAAGGGTTCCAGTGAGGGTCGTCGGCTGCCGGTACCCGCTGATGTTCAGTTGCACAGCGCCTCCAGTTAACCACCCCACTTTTCATAAGCTGGCTTCGCCACTGCATGGTGTCCATTTAGCCAGATTCAATGCGGGGTCTTTTAGATTCTGAGACCTCTGGTTCTGAGCCACGTGGGCACTAATGCTAATGCTGTGCTACTGGTTCCACGTGTGATGTAGGCTTGTTTCCTCAGTTACTCCCCACCCCCACCCCCACCACACCCCTTCAAGGCCAAGGACGAGCGTGAATCATGGCTTGATATAAAAATATGGCGTGACGCATTGTTTTGAGAAAAGCATGCCTGCTTACATCTGCAGCCGCATATATATATATATATATATATATATATATATATATATATATATATATATATATATATATGGGACCATCTAAAGCACTAACTAGCTATCCAGTTTAGCTACCACTTTTTCCTCTATTTGAAAAATACAGAAGGCGTGAACACTTCAGTTGTACCACAGGACAACTTATTAGTCTGACTTAATACTGAGGATGCATGCTAGCACTTTCTCTCTGGTTCTGTCACTCACTTTCTTTCTGCACACACCAGGTATATATATATATATATATATATATATATATATATATATATATATATATATATATAATCGGTACTTTATCATCAGCATCATCAGCATATAATCAGCATCCATCATCATCATCATATCATCATCATCATCATCATCATCATCATCATCATCATCATCATCATCATAATCATCATCATCATCATAGTTGCTTTCTGCCAGCTCATTAGCGGCAATAGCTAGACACAAAACTTTTCCATTTATCTTTTTCCGTTGTTAATCTCATTCCATCTATTATTGTCATTTGATATCTTTCGAAGTCTTCTTTGATGTTATCTATCCACTTTTTCCTGGGTCTTCCTCTTCCTCGTTTGCCTTCTTTGTTTTCTTTGTATGTGTAGAGTGCTTTATATGGGAGTCTGTTGCTTTTCATTATATATATTTACGTGTCCATACCATCTAAGTCTAAGTCGGTACTTAATATATATATATATATATATATATATATATATATATATATATATATATATATATTATATATATATATATATTTATACATATATATACATATATTTATATTATTATCATCTTAATAAATTATTGAAATTAATAAATATATAAATATATATATATATATATATATATATGCGTAAACTTGGATGCAAGAGTGGAGGCTCATTCCGTATTCCTTTCCCCTTCCCTATGGCAGTCTCTCAAAAACTGGGAGGGCTATAGTCTAGAGAGTAGAGACCTAATAGAAGTTTACGCGCATGTGTAGATCGAATTACATGTACCTCGTTATAGCTGGGTGATAAATGGCTTCAACGCCAGTGTAGACACACAACCGTATAGAGCTCTTTAGTGTTTGGATCCCGGGGTATAAGGTATACATTTTTCGCCCCCGACAGTTTAAATACTGAAAAATTGGTGATGACTTTTTTGCTTATCAGACTTTTCACACAGATTTTTAACGACGTTGGAAGGGTATAAAGTGGTGCAGAACGCAGGCGATGACTTTTTTGCTTGTCATGTTATATGGGCAATACCTTAATGGGCGTTTAACCTGTTACAACCATGGTTTCTGCCTGCCCCCCCCCTACCAAGACCCAGGACGACGCCCTGTGCAGCTTGGCCCCTCCCCACCTAGCCACGGCTCTGTGTAGATATTATAATATGTTTATATATTTATATATATATATAATGTTTATATATTTTTTAAATAAAATTTTAAATCCTCGGTACTTCATTCCCGAAGGTCTTATGAGAAAAAAAATGTCCGGAAAAAATTAATGTGTGTTAACTCTCGTCAGGTTCTTCGAGGTCGGCCACGGAAAAAGTTCCTCGAAACGATATTGCGTTGAAGCGATGTATTTTTTTTATATATATATATATATATATATATATATATATATATATATATATATATATATATATAATGCCCTCGGTTCTTCATTCGGTACTAAATATATAATGCCTAATAATAAGCAGCGAATTGTGGAACTACCTACGAAGGCGCTACGTAAAATATAAATTCACGAGATTTGACTTACATACTTGCTATTTAGACAGCGTTTGGACGACGTTAACGCATTCCTGTAAACAAGCTGTCAGTCTGTAGTTGATGTGACCAGAGATGTCCATGGGTCCATTTTTTAGAACCCATTCAAACCCAACCCATCAAATCTCCAACCCAAACCAACCCATGCCGATAATAGGTTTACTTGACCCAAACCAACCCACTCCACTGTAATGCATTACAGTTTCTTAAACCATTATTTATTTTCTGACCCAACCAAACCAAACCCACCATTAATATGGAAAAGTCTGACCCAACCCAATTCAACCCAAATCATGGGTTAACCCAACCCATGGACATCTCTGGATGTGACTACAAAAAGTTCTTCCATTAAATATATATATATATATATATATATTTATCTTTTCGGTAAACTTTTTCCGTTGTCGACCTCGAGGAACCAGTTGACAGTGGACACAGATAAATTTTTGTCTTTTTTTATTCAAACGACTTTCGGGAATTAAATACCTGAGAGCATTATATATATATATATATATATATATGTGTGTGTGTGTGTGTGTGTGTGTGTGTAATCTTGGGCGTTACAAGGTCACTTTACATTGCACAAGGCCTGTTTTTATTCAATAGACCTTCGGGAATTAAGTACATAGGGCATTATACGGTATATATATATAATATATATATATATATAAAATATATATATATATATGTTATATATGTATATGATGCCTCGGTACTTTATATACATATATATTTTTCTTGGTCGTTGAAAGGTATCTATAGTTGATTCGAATAATCTGGAAATTATCACTGATATGAATCTATTGATAGTTAAGAGGTCGATGATGAGATCCAGAACTCTTTCTGGATAAACAGAATTCATTGCCACACATATGCAGTATTTTTTACGTCGGCGCGACGCTGTCTGTCGATGGAACCCGTGCTGATCGCTTACGGCGAGGCAAGGCTTCCGGTGGAGGACAGTTGGGCTAAGTCTCTGGGTTTTAAGAGCCCCCTAGACCAGTGTGGCGTGCAGGGGGGAGGGTGCGGTGGGGAGCCAGCCCCGGCATCCACTAGACGGAACAGCCAAATGAGAGGTAAAGTGTGGGCAGGTGATATTTAAATTGTAAGAAAATCGAGCCGACAAAGGAATTTTTAAAAATTAGGTAAAACCTCTGTTGGTAGGTGGCATGCCTTGAGCGTTGGTGTATAGCCATGGGGGTTAGGGGCGTCAGGGATTGACACGTTTTTTGCCCGTCACGACACCTTGTTGGCCCCGGCCATCAACAGCAGGCCTCTGCACGCCCCAGTCTCGAAAGAGAGCACGATTTGAACCGATCCAGGGCTGACTGATTATAATTTCTGGACTCCAGCTGACAGCTAGTTAGGCCGTCGGTGAGCTTTACATTTACTGATTAACTAAAAAAATATCGTCTTATTTAATGCCGTTTGCCTTTAACGCGTCAAGTTATCGTCCATTCCGCACTGGGTTTAACGTCAGTCATATTCTCAAAAATCACGCATTATTGCGTGTGTGCGGGCGCCTGCTGGACTACAAAGACGCTGGCGGATGTGAAACTCAATAGAATGGGACATAATTGTTGTAGCGCTTGATAATAATTGGAAAATTTGGGTTCATATACTGTAGTTCCTGGTTAAAACTCAGTTTGTCTTTTTCTTACAAGTCTCTCTTTCTCTTTCTCTTTCTCTCTCTTCTCTCTGTCTCTCTGTCTCTCTGTCTCTCTCTCTCTCTCCTCTCTGTCTCTCTGTCTCTCTCTCTCTCTCTCTCTCTCTCTCTCTCTCTCTCTGTCTCTCTGTCTCTCTCTCTCTCTCTCTCTCTCTCTCTCTCTCTCTCTCTCTCTCTCTCTCTCTCTCTCTCTCTGTCTCTCTGTCCTCTCTCTGTTTCTCTCTCTCTGTCTCTCTCTCTCTCTCTCTCTGTCTCTCTGTCTCTCTGTCTCTCTCTAGCTCTCCCTCTCTGTCTGTCTGTCTGTCTGTCTCTTCTGTCTCTCTCGCTCTCTCTCTCCCTCTGTGTCTGTCTGTCTGTGTCTCTGTCTCTGTCTGTGTCTCTGTCTGTCTCTCTCTCTCTCTCTCTCTCTCTCTCTCTCTCTCTCTCTCTCTCTTTCTCTACTCGGTGATGTTTGTATCGAGCGTAAAAACGGTCGTGTGAAAATCGCATCGGGTGCGCTGCTGTTGGTTGTACTGTTGTAAAATCTGAATCGATCGAGGCGCTGGTCTTATTTCGCTCGCATCGTTCGATCAATGCTAGCATTAAATGCGCGCGACCGTTTACATCGATTTGGAATTTCTGTCTTACATTCGACGCTCAGCAGTTAGGATAATATTTTCAGAAGTTTGAAAATATCCTGTCTTTTCTCCACTCAAAGAACTGGACAAATTGGATTCGATTTTAAACTGTGCCTCTGAATGCAAAATGAATTATTATAGTTACTGTAGTTGACAGCTAAAAGGAAGTACTTCCGACGCGAGTGAAGTTTGAGCCAAAAGTGTCACGTTACAAAGATAACTTACTGTGTACGTACCGTACTGAACAAGTACAGCTTGTAGACAGGGTCTTGACATCCGACCAAGGTGAAACTTGGCTTGAAGCTTACCGCTGTGAGAAGCAGTCATTAAAAATTAAGCCTATACTGGCAAACACGAAACGGTCGCATTACCGCTGCGCTAACGGAACTGTCTAGACTCTAGAGCCTTGCATGGACGACTTGCATCAGGAAGGAGTGTATGCCATGCTTAGCACGCGCTCTTATTGTTCACTCAAAAATGTTGCTAAGATTCGGATTTCAACAGCGATGTCAATAGCATACTTTTGATTATACTTTATACTTTTTGACCGACAACGGATACTTACTAAAGTTACAGTAGGCACAGAAGGTGATAACTTTACCAGATACCGAGAAAGATACAGACAAGACTCGCTGCGATTATTACTTTATAAAAGAGAGTTTGGTACCATTGGCCATACTGTAAGTTCGACGTGATTCGTAATAATTTTCGTTGTTTGGCTAAACAATTAAAAGTAGTTTAAAATCTGAGCGTGACTTATCGGACTGGCTTTGGAATATTATCCATTCAAAACGCTTCGAATTTCGAGATCGCGGAATTGTTGTCATAAGTTTTCGGTTCGTTTTCGACGAAGTTTGTCATTTTGGTTGACAGTCCAGCTTTCCTTTTCGGCTGCTGGTCAGTGTCATGCTAATGACCGGATAATTAGCGACAGACCGCTTTCTGTGAAACGAATTATTATGGGAAATACGGAAAATACAAAAGTAAGTGTACGCATTCACCCTGAATACTGAGAATATTATCATATTTATCCGATGTTAACAGCAATAGTTGATAGAGAAGATGATCCTTTAGAGTAGAATATGTTGGGATAGAATATAACCGGACATGGTATGGCATGGTCACATATATGGTACGATAGGATACATGGTAGGATAGTAGAGAATAGGGTTGGGTAGGATAAAATAGGATAAGATTGGATAAGTAGGACTGTTAGGATAAGACAGGGTGACAATGTTGTTCTGCTTAAAATCTAAAACTATCTAAAATCTAAAAACATTTCTTCAACTATACTCTCATAAATTTAGTCGAATATGAATGTGCCATATGACATACAGTGGTTTCACACAGGCTTACTTAGTAGTAAAAGTAAAAAAATCATTATTATTATTATTAGGATTAGGATTATTATTATTATTATTATTATTATTATTATTATTAGTAGTAGTAGTAGTAGTAGTAGTAGTAGTAGTAGTAGTAGTAGTAGTAGTAGTAGTAGTAGTAGTAGTAGTAGTAACCGACTGCATAAGTAAAATCAAATTTGAAAATCAAACTAGACCTATCTCTATTTTGCTTAAAATATGGTTGGAAACGTAAAAAAATGGTAAAAATGAGGTTTGGGGTTCAAATTTCGGCCGCCGCGAGAGAAGCTTTCCAGGCTTTTATGCCTCGGGTACACACCCACTCTATACTCATGCTGTGAATGAGTACATCGGGTGCTTACTCGATGGAAGAAAAAGGACGTTAACCAGCCTTATTATTAAGCCGATGACATTAAAAATGTAAGACGCTAATCCTTCCTGTTTCCAAGTACAGTGTTGCCTCGTCCTTTACGAATTTACGACGTCTAACTCGGGACTACTGGAGCTCTATCCTACCTTATCCTATCCTATTCTATCTGGCTTTATATAATCCCTATATATCCCATTCTATCCTACCCAAGCTCTATTCGATCCTATCCTTGAATACTCTATCATTTTCGACCCTATCCTCATTAGCGTAGCCACGTTGGGGACACATTGGGTGGGACCCTATTCGGATTGGGGCAGTGTTGGAGTTGCCGGGGTGGGGGTTGGGAGAGGGGAGAGGGTGAACCCCCCAGATAACTTTGCAACCCTTCCAAAAATCGCATGTCGGGTACATGCAGTTTCTGTCATTCATTGAATTTCAGTCCTCAACCCCCCCAGCTCAAATTTCACAACACCAACACTGGATTGTGGCCAATAGTGGTATTAGCGCAAAAAACCGATGAGAAATAATATTGTGTGAGAGGGGCGAGGTGTTTGTATAGAACAGATTTATACATGTATAGTGTTATTACAGCTTTGTCCCTTCAATAATAAATCACAATTGAAATCTTTAAAGTATGCACCGCAGCTCATGGCCCAGACTGACATTACTCGAGATCTAACAATGCCTCAAAACGACGTCTGCGGTTGGAACTACACTACATCCCAAGCGCAGATTGGGAGCTACCGACGTTTCTCAAACCCCATATTATAAAATAAATGGAATTGACATGTCTGTCTTGATATTCACTGGCTCAGTGGCAAGAAGAGCAGATGTATTCGGGTCGCCCTAATCAGGCCGAGACTAGTTTGGTGATTTTTATCGAAACTTTATAAGAAATTTTTATATGATAGGGCAAGATGACTGCGGAATAGCTAGCATCAGGAGCATATCGACTGGGGGGGAGAGTTATATCGGTATATATATATATATATATATATATATATATATATCCCAAATCAGTCTACCTTAAAGTTTTTATGTGATTTATATGTGGTTATAGGCATGTGGTTTATATGGTTTGTGTGGTTTATAGTTAAGATTTATACCTCCTTAAATATTTATACCCCCGCCTCAAAATCAAATTTCTGGCTACGCCCCTGTCCTACCCTATCCTAACCTATCGCAACCTATCCTATTTTACTTTATCCTATCCTACCCTATACTATCATACCCTATCTTATCCTATCCTAACCTAGCGCAACCTATCCTATCTTACTCCGACACTCGACCAGTGCTTAATCAAGACTCTGGACTCCGGGAAGGGGGAAACTGACAAGGCCGAAGGGGAAAGTCAGCTAGGGGCTGCTGCTAGTTGATGCAGTATGCCAAAATTTCCGGGGTGGGGGGGGTGGGGAAAGGTAAATCCCCCCACCCCGGAAACGGCCTAGATTAACCCCCCCCCCCTGCACTCGACTCCTCCATGCGCGTAGTGCTGTTCACTTGTGACGCTTCCTAGCACA
The DNA here is from genome assembly GCA_018105865.1 of Metaphire vulgaris. Classification (NCBI taxonomy): domain Eukaryota; kingdom Metazoa; phylum Annelida; class Clitellata; order Crassiclitellata; family Megascolecidae; genus Metaphire; species Metaphire vulgaris. The sequence continues at coordinate 4,868,441 of CM030849.1, forward strand.
GAAACAACGCGTCCATCCCGCGATTGATTCACGGCGTTGCTGAAGCCTGAAACCGCGTCGTCGTCCACATTGACGACCGGAGCGATTCCTATTGTTGGCGTGTTGACATATTCTCCGTCGCTCTGGCGATGATTTATATGGCCGACGTAATGAGCCTGCAGATGCTGTGCCCCTATAAGTTCTTCGCATTGTGATTTGTGACTGCCCGTGAACTCTACCGTAAGCAAACAGCCAGCAGCGTCTTAAGAACCGCTCAGAATACTCGGTCATCCTAGTCAGGTACTTGAAAGAGAAACTGCTGCTAACGAGTACTGGCAAATTGCCTCCGATGCTCTGTACTTACTGTAGCTGTACTATCAGTGAAATGTATACAGTACTTTCAGACCAAGTGGCCTGCCTAGCAAAGGGAAGGGGGTTGGGGTTTAAACCCCCTTGGCTGTGTGACCAATTTTTTATTGCATATATAAGTCACTTATTTAAGCAAGATAACAGTTGACGACCGTTTTTTGCTTGTCAGGATTTCTTCCTTGTCGTTAATATTAATCATGGGAATCATGATGAAAACCTTTTTGCGGTTGTCAGAATTTTCCGAAGTTGGGAATCAAGGGGACCATAACCCCCTTCGGAAAATACTGGCTACGCCACTGGCCATATATTCAGTTGACAGGCTAAATCATTCAAATTCGGACAGCTGAGTGTTGACCTACCTAGTATTGATAGGAAATGCGGAATAAAATTTCAGTGACTGTTTAAAAAGTTTGAAATTTCCGAAAGGAATTGCACCAAAAAACTGGAGTGTAGGTAACGTCTACTAGAAATGAAGCAGTCTCATTCAATGCACTGATTCTAGTACCAACCAACGCCGCTAGGTGGTGTATTTTGATAGGCATTTTCTTACATGTCCACTATGACGTTTTTCCGCTCTCTTTCTGATCTTCCAACAAACACAACTTTAAACACATGACCTGATTAATTGCGGAATGATTTGGAATATCATCGAATTAATACACTGTACTACTGATGCTATCATCATCATCATCATCATCATCATCATCATCATCATCATCATCATCACTGTCATCATCATCATTGTCGTCAAATTAAAATTTTCTTCATCATCACCATCGCCATCATCATCACCATCATCATCATAATCATCATCACCATCATCATAATCACCTTCATCATCATCATCGTCGTATCCACCGCCATCATTATAATCATCACCATCATCGTCATCATAAGCATCATCAGCATCATCATTCATCACCACCACCAACATCATCATCAACACCATCCCCATTCCTCTCATTACCAACGCCAATGTCATCATGATCGTGATCATCATCATCTTCATTAACACCCATCATCATCATCGTCGTCGTCATCGTCGTCGTCAGCATCATCAAAAACAACATCGTTATATAGGTTGCAAGGAAAGAGCAGCTATTACTATAATAGTTTCGAAAGCGCTTCTTAAATTCACAAGATTAACTTATTTACAGATTTACTTAATTTATATGCTATCTTAAGTTTATATTCATCACCACTGCTTAGTATTATCATTCATCATTATTATTATTATTATTATTATTATTATTATTATTATTATTATTATTATTATTATTATTATTATTATTATTATTATTATTAGTAGTAGTAGTAGTAGTGGTAGTAGTAGTAGTAGTAGTAGTAGTAGTAGTAGTAGCAGTAGTACTGTAGTAGTAGCAGTAGTTGCATTAGTAGTTATTGTAGTAGAAGCACCAGCAGTAGTACTAGTAGTAATAGTGGTAGTAGTAGTAGTAGCAGCAGCAGCAGCAGTAGTAGTAGTAGTAGTAGTAATAATAATAGTAGTAGTAGCAGTAGTAGTAGTAGTAGTAGTAGTAGTAGTAGTAGTATCAGTAGTAGTAGTAGTAGTAGTAGTTGGTTGTTGTTGTTGTAGTCGTAGCAGTAGTCGCATCATTATTACTAAAACTTTTGAAATTTAAATATTTCACATGATATCATATTAATTTGATCTTTTGCTTGTAGCTGTTCAATTTTTCTCCGCCAAAAGCTACGATCGAACTGAACAGAAATGTTTTGGGTTCGAGCTGCGATTATCTCAGAAAGGTTGGTCCGGTTTTTTGTTTTCTTCTCTTGTAATCTTTAAAGTTTCATGCCTTAGGCGCTCTAATAAGGCTTGATATTCTTCTGGTCATGAGCAATCTTTACCTTACTATTTACCTGCTTTAGGCAATACGCCAATGGGTTTTTCTTTTGCGTTCTATCCGTAGCTGCTGCTGCTGCTCAAAGCAGTCTTAGGGCAGTGGTGCATTGTTTAGTCCACGGCCTGCGTCGTCTTCTTTACTGTGTTCTTGTTTGTGCTTTTGCTTTGTTATGTGTTCTTCTTTTTCTGTTATGTGTTCTTCATCTTTTATTTTGTCTTTTCTATGTCTTCTTGGTGTTCTCGTTTTTTTTCTCGTCTCACTCGATTAGTTTTCTTTTTAAATTCCTTCTCTTTTGCGGATGATTTGCGTGCATCGAAATGGACGCTGAAATCATTTCTCGTAGGTATGTTTTCTTCAAAAGGAAACATTTTTCTGCGATTAAAATGCACACGGCTGCAGATTCAACAATTCTAGCGTGGATGACAATACCTCGTCCGCATTGACCGTTGTAAAGCACAATCATTAGTATATGGTTATGGAATCTTGGTCGCCTTAAGGCTTAAAGTCTTGTTTCATTCGTTCTGCAAACGAGATGATGATGATGATGATGATGATGATGAAGTTGATGAAGAAGAGGATGTTAATGATGATGTTATTTATGATGATGATAATGAAGATGATGATGTTGTTATTGATGATGATGGTGTTGTTGTTGATGATGATGTTGCTATTGATGATGATGATGATGATGATGACGTTGACGACGACGATGATGATGACGATAACGACGAAGACGGTGATGACGATGATGTTGATGATAAGAGTTGGTCAACCCCGAACAGTTTTTACTTTACCAAGAGGCGGCACAGCGCTCGAAGTTATCGATAGAGCCTACATGGTTTTGTTGTTGGTAGTAGCATCAGTAGCAGTAGTAGCAGTGGCGGTTCCACCATGTCGATGACTGGTGAGGCATCCCCCACCGGGGTTGCGGATGACGTTTTTTTCTTGCTTGTCAACCTGTTTTCCGGTGGGTTTAAAAAAATAGTGAAAAATACTGCGAATGACCTTCATTTTTTGCTTGTCGGCCTTTTTTGCAAGGTCTCTTAACATTTAGTGGGCAAAACGTTAACAATTACCTTTTCTCACTCTTTTCTTTAGTATTTTATTCTTTACTTTGCATCCCCACCAACTTCCTATAACTTTTCCATCCCCCACCAAGAATTCCTGGAACCGCCACTGAGTAGTAGGCCTAAGTAGTATGGCAATCTGGAGTCTTACTACATTGAAGCGATAATAATAATAATTTTTTCTGACGAAATCAGTAACAAACTGTTCTTTCTTGCCTGGAATCTTGACGTCTTTCTTCGGATGATCTGTAAACTGGAATATAATGTTGTGCGGGAGACGTTTGCGTCGAGTTTAAACGGGGCTTGATTTCCACTACTTCTGCTTTTCAGCTGTTGGAAAAGACACCTCCCTATCCGATGGTGGTAACACCACTTCGAGGAGGTTACTGGATCAGCACCGGATCCGAACCGCCGTACGCGAAGCCGGTCGAGTCCGTGGAATGGAGAAATTCCCTGAAACTCGAGATGGACGATACGGCTAAGAGTTTCCGGATGTTTTTCATGGATAGGGTCAGTTGGTACACTTTCATCGGATCAGGCTAATCTGGTCTTTTGCGTTCGGAATCCGAGCAGATGTTGGGCGCTGTATAAATTCAATTTATTCGGATGTTCGGATAGGATTCCTCTTCGCTTCTGTTCGAGTGATAGGCCTATTGGTTTTTTGTGTGAAATTTGATCAAAACAGAGTCCTATGAATGTAAAATATATCCACGACCACAATACGCTGTCCTAAAACGCCAATAATAATAAATCACTTTGTATTAAGCCATCTTCCGCGTTGCAAAGGTTTTTTGTCCGATGCGCTGACATGTTGAAAAAAACTATTTCTTTAATTTCTCGCAATCAATGCGTTCGTCCACAATCGAAATACGATTTAGTCAGTCGGCCAATAAATAAGTATGTATGCAACCAGTGGCGGTTTCACGTGGGGATGAGTGGGGATTCATCCACCCACGCCGGACTTTTTTTGCATGTGAAACCTATTTTTGGGTAAAAGTCTAGTAAAACTACGGGGGACTGCGGATGACCTTTTTGCTTGTCAACCTATTTTTTGGTAAAAGTATAGCAAAATTATGGATAAAATGTCCTTTTGTCAGTCTTTTTCGGCAAAATTTATTGATTTTTCCTTCTATTTTCATCCCCCACCAACTTCCTATGACTTCATTTCATCCCCACCAAGAAATCCCGGAACCGCCACTGTATGCAAGGAAGTGGTTTTACAGTGGTTCTCACACAGGGCAGTCCCTACTGAACCACTTTAAACCTTGTTATATTATATTATTATTATTAAGTAGGTAAGAGAATAGAGAAAAGCAAAGCAAGTCAATCAAAGTAGTGCACAAGCATCTGTAGATTCATGAGTTCTTCTCATGAGCGCTCAGCTCGTGCTATTGTAGTTAATCCATGTGCTTATGCTGCGCTTCATTTTGCGATCTCTTTTTCTAATTTAGGAGCACTGTGATTACTACGGGACAGACAGAGTACACGGTCCACTTGTCATGTCAATTCGCTACGAAAAAGACTCGCTGCAGGAATACGCAAGAGTAATCTTAAGGTTGAGCAAAATGTTCTTCACACTCGGTTCACATACAGGAGAGATCACACGGAGCCGCTCTAAACCCAGTTACTGGCATTGTTATTATTATTATTATTATTATTATTATTATTATTATTATTATTATTATTATTATCATCATCATCATCATCATCATCATTATCATATCATCATCATCATCATCATCATCATCATCATCATCATCATATCATCATCATCATCATTATTATTATCATCATCATCATCATCATTATTATTATTATTATTATTATTATTATTATTATTATCATCATCATTAAAATCATGTGTAGTTATTCATACAAATTATTATTATTATTATTATTATTATTATTATTATTATTATTATTATTATTATTATTATTATCATTATCATCATCATCATCATCATTATCACCATCGTTATTATTATTATTATTATTATTATTATTATTATTATTATTATTATTATTATTATTATTATTATCAGTTGTTGACAAGGGGTAAGGGTCAAAAATTGCCAAAAAATTGTTATGTAATTAATGGATTGAGAGTATTTTACAAACCACAGCCTTCAACTAAAATGTTGTACTGATGCTAATTTGAAAGATGTTGTCTCTCTATATGCATTTCAGAAAATCCAATGGTACCACCCACGACCTGATACCTCTGAGTTACTTAGAAGACGTCTTGCTGAGTCCACTGCGCCTGGCCAAGGTCAGATACTATAATGCTTACGTTCACGCGTTCTAATCAAACCGAATTCCTGCGCTCGAGTTTTGATAAAACCTGCGTAGAGAATATCAGACTAGTAGACTACACCAAGACTTCTATATCCCAGTGGGGCTGAAAGTCTTGCAGGCAACACGTTTACTGCCAGCTTACCGTCTTCAACCACTGGCCGACAACCAGAGTGTGAAGGCTATAGACCCTAAACTTGCTAATAAGTATAAAACACAGCAGAATCTAAATTCCTATGTCAATTAAAATTTTACAATCTAATCTAATCTTGAACTTCTATAGCGCCACTTCGTGATGCACAGGAGCATCAACCGATGACACGCCAAATCAAAATCATCTAAGATCCAGGTCAAATCCAGGGTATCCGGCCGGACAAACGGGTGACAGGCTATGGTGGATAAGCCAGGTCAAAAGGATGGGGTTTTAATTTTGCTCAAAATAATTGTAATGATTTAGCAGTGCAATAAATAAATATAATATTCTTTATTATGTATCTGCATAACAGACTAACAATCTTGAAGAACAATCAGATAATATTTTTGTTTATAGATGAATATTTAAAAATAAAGCTCATAAAATGAAAGTTACGAAGCCTAGCTCGCACAATCGAAGTTTTAAAATTCATACAAATACGCATCATTTTAATGGAATTGTTTTCAAGTATGCTGTGAAATAACCTCATGGTTACTTATATGATTTTTCAAGAGCATCAGCATTTAGACCTATACAAATTTCAAAATTTAGAGCGAGCATAGGTCATCAGACAGATTTCTGGTATTTTACAACAGTCAATCTATCAAATAGCTCAGTTTTATTCACTCGAGTTTTGGGGGCAGAACAACAATTTTCGGGTAAGATGAACTAACATTCTTCACCTGTCCTGGATTTTTAGTAGAAAAAGCTCAAGGATTGTCCTTAGATAAAAACGGATTTTCTAGGAGATAACGTGCCGAACTGAATACATGTCAGTTTAATTATCAATCTCATTGAATTTAAAATTGTTCGCAGGTGTTGACGCCAAGTTCAAAACGGTACATCCAGATTTATTCCGTTGAACGCTTTATAATTATTATTCCAGATTGTAGGCCTACAGTTAAGTCTTGCTTTAACGGTAACATTTCAGTTCGTGTGCGACGGAATAACAACGGAAACACTACATCCAGTCTTATACCCAAAGGTAATGCAGCAGCGTCTAAAAATGTATGCATCGTCCTAAAAATGTGATAGGTCAGTAGGCCTAAGCCAAAGCCGGTTGATCCTTGTGACCCATCAGGTATTGGTCACCCATTTGAATCATGACCCCTATTGATCCACTTCCATGCATCTCTGATGGAGGGTCCCATTTTGCAAAGCCTATTTCAAGGAACATTTATTACTGTGCTAAACTCAAAAAATTTGTGGACATCCGCGCACACAAACAAGCAAAAAAGGTCGTCCGGAAAATTTCTCACTGCACAAAGCACAGAAAATTGTCATTTTACCACTGCACATTTTCAATTAATCGCTGCACATTTTGTGTATCATTGCACGTTAAAAAGGGCCCTGCCATTCTGTGACCCAGTACGCCATTGGTATTAATTATTGAGACGGTGATCTTTTGCAGGCTTCAGAGTTGATTTTAAACTATGACGAACACGTGCTGAGCAACACCCTGAAATTCGGAATCATTTGTCAGAAATTTGGACAGGTATATAATTCGGTCTGAATTCATCTGACAATCAAATATAATAACAATAATAGAACGAATAGTCTTAAATATAAAACCTAATAAAAGATTTGTGTTAATAAAAGAGTTAGCTATATTCAATCAACTGGTAGGCTATACCCTTAGGTTAAAATATAATAATACCCTTAATACTACTACTACTACTACTACTACTACTACTACTACTACTACTACTACTACTACTACTACTACTACTACTACTACTACTACTACTACTACTACTACTACTACTACTGGGCCTACTACTACTACTACTACTACTACTACTACTAGTAGTAGTAGTAGTAGTAAGTAGTAGTACTACTACTACTACTACTACTACTACTACTAATAATAATAATAATAATAATAATAACAACAATAAGTCACTCATTCCACTTTCGCATTGTTTTGACAAAATATATAAAAAATATTACTGTATTTATCAATCGTTGATGTAAATAGAACATGACTTCAAGTTAAAGCGATATTGTATAATTGCATAATTGATTATGTTGCCGCTGTTGATATGTTGTTCGGCGATAGACAACGGAAGAAGAGCTGTTTGGGAATCTCACACACTCTCGCGCAATGGACGAGTTCCTAGAACTGGTTGGCGACCGTATAACGCTGAAGAACTTCAAAGGGTCGGTCCTCCTTCCGACCGTGATATTTAGACCTACAATGGACGTTGTTTTGGCCACGGGGAAAGCACGGGAGGGGTGGCGGAACACCTATTTTGGCTGTGAACCGGTGTAGCATATTATATTTGCTCCCATATAATAATAACTCCCCCTCATTATTACATATATAATAATAAGACTGTGAGGCAGATTGTAAGTTTTTAAAATTTGAATTTAGTTGAGATATGCCTACTTCTTCAGGGGAGTTATTATTATGTATATAGATAGTTGTTATATATATATATATATATATATATATATATATAATGAATGGGGAGTTATTATTATATGGGAGTCATTATTGGTTCCCGGAACATTCAGTACCGGAACATTCGGTGCCGGAGAATTCGGCACCAAAATTTTACTTGTGGAAGATTCAGTACATGTAACCGAATTTGCCATCCTGAAAATCTTCATGGAATTCTTCAACGACTTATGGTTATAACGCCTATGGTTATGACTTATGACTATACTTGTGGTTACGACAGTAGGACTTATGGTTATATATCGACTTGTGGTTATAACGCATATGGTTATGACTTATGGTTATATAACGACTTATGGTTATAACGCCTACAGGAGCGTAGCCAAGAATTTGGTTTGGGAGGGTATAAATATTTAGGGTGGGTATAAATCTTAACTATAAACCACATAAACCATATAAACCACATATAACCACATGTAAATCACATAAAAGCTTTCAGGTAGACTGATTTTGGGGGGTATATATACCGACATACCACCCTCCCCCCAGTCGCTACGCCCCTGAACGCCTATGGTTAAATATGCTTAATAATAGATTTCGCGGAGGACTCGACACGCAGTTTGGACAAACGGGAATCGAATCAGTCTACGCAAAATTCCTTGAGCGAGAAATCATGTTTCACGTGTCAACCCTTCTGCCGTACACGGAAAACGACCCGCAGCAGGTACAGCAAGCAAAGACCGATGGCTGATAAAATAACTCCAGTCATTTTGCCATTCTACTTACAGTGTACATGTCAAAATCAGGGATTTACCTACACCCACCAGCGGGGGTTACACCCCCCGGTTTTTGACAGACACCCTTGTCCCTACACCAGCTGCGTGTGTGTGTGTGTGTGTGTATAATTGCTCTTATACCCAATACCCCGATATATAAAACAAGTTTTTATAGTAATCTTGCATTTTATCGATTGTCCATCGACTGACGCCACAAGGGCATTGATAAAATGGCGCTATAGAAGTTAACCGATGATGATGATGATGATGATGATGTCGTTTTCTATCATAATATTTGATGTACTGCAGTTGCATCGTTGTCGTCGTCGGTTGTAAATGTTTCAGTTGCAAAGAAAGCGCCATATTGGCAACGACATCGTGGCCATCGTCTTCCAGGAAGAGAGCACTCCTTTCACGCCGGACATGATCGCTTCACACTTCCTGCACGCCTACGTCATCGTTCAACCGATTCTGGCACCAGATGGCACCACCGCCGAATACAAGGTGAGCATTATTATTATTATTATTATTATTATTATTATTATTATTATTATTATTATTATTATTTATTTTATTATTATTATTATTATTATTATTATTATTATTATTTTACGACAATTTATATATTATTATTAACATTATTATTAACTGCACAGTAACATACATTACTTAGTTATTATTATTATTATTATTATTATTATTATTATTATTATTATTTACGACAATTTATATTGTGCCCTAACATAACTGGAGCTAAAGTCAAGAGCGCTTTACATATGGTATGTGTGTTCGAAACTTTTAGAGCATCGGGTGATCATGATTAGATGGCTTAATAAAATTATTTGACCTTTGGAGTAAGTCTGCGAAATGAAAAACACAAGTAAATCATAACATAGGTCAACATATGTCATTCACAAAGAACTGTAAGCACTTTCTCGAAATCTATTTTATCGAAATGTGGGAATTCGATATGAGCATTTTTTGGCTTGCTAACAGTGTTTATTCTAGGCCTTCTTTGGGGGGAGGAGGATTCGCCCAAAGTTTGAAATTCCCCCTCCCAAAAAATTTTTTGAACATTTTGGCAAGTAGTATGACCATCTCAATGTATGTCCCCCTCAAAATTTTAAACTCCCCTCATTGTCTAGGTGGCTAGAATAGGCTAAGCACTGCTTGCCAAGACATTTTGGGTTGGGAAAAAGTTGAAGGCGCGACCCCACTTTTGCCCCGGGGCGCTGGCAATCCACACCGCGCCAAGATACCGCAACGCACTCGCTCACTTACTTACCTATTTGCCTAATTATGCGCCCGTTTGCATATCTGCGTTTCTATTTACGACGTTCTTTTTCACTCAGTTGCTCCTCGGTTCTACTCAGCTCTACTTGCTTATTAAGTGCAGCAACGTTTATTGCATTGCATCTGCAATTCAGATTACTGCTGTAGATGCAAATGGATTTGAAAAAGAGTTCAAATATTACATTCAGTGCAAGAAAAATTTACTAAGTAACTTTAGTTATAAGCATACAGTAGGACCTATTTGTAACGGACTCGGTTTTAACGTAAAATCGGTTATTAAGTATCCCGTGTGATGCGTTACCGTATTGGATTGTATTGGATATAACGTAGACTACTTCGGATATAGCCTACTAAATTTTACAGGCCGCTAAGTACGTTATACGTTGACTCAGGGCGGTTCCACGTTGGGGATGACTGGGGATGCATGCCCCCACCGGCCCATCGAAAATGCGTCTTCAATGGAAGATGATCGTCTAAACGGATTAGCGTTGATGTATAATCACAAAGATATGGACATATCCATAGACAATGTCATCGAAAAATTCGCTTCCAGCAATAGAAAACTCGGTTTTGCACTATGACTTTGTACAACCAGATTGGCTTTTTACATTGTCAAATTATTCTGAACATTATGTTTTAGAAATCAAATCTGGCGGGATCTTCCTATAAATTCATTGCATCCCCCACCAAGAGTTCTTGGAACCGCCACTGCGTTGACTTGCTGATCTAATCTAATGCTATACTTCTATAGCGCCACCAGGGTTATTTCTATGATTATCAATTTGGGGGTGTCCGTAAGTTCTGGGGGTCCCCAACCAAAAGTCTGACAGGCAAAAAAGGTCATCCTATAGCTGAGATTGGGGTGTTGGGGAGTGTCGGTCTCAAATTGGGAGTTGGGGTTGGGGTGTTAGGGGGTGAGTAAAAATATCATTAAACGGAACCATCAACCGATGGCACGTCAAATAAAAGCCATAAACTCTGATTACCTTTGTTGATTTCGACAGGTGGCGGTAGCCGCCAGAGACGACGTTCCATCCTTTGGACCGGATCTTCCCAATCCTTCCGTCTTTCCAAAGGGACAGGACTTTCGGGAATTTCTCTTCACGAAACTCATCAATGCAGAACACGCGTGTTACAAAGCACAGCAGTTCATTCGACTCGAGGTTGGTTCATTGAAAGGAACGACCGATTGAATGTCTACACGACTGATTGACTTACTTACTGGGTGAATGAAAGAAAAAGCGAATGAATAAGCGAAGAAGGAATAAATGAATGAATGAACTATCTCTATCTCTATCCCTATCTATTTATCTAGCTCTGCACCTCTACATCTCTATCTTTATCCCTATCTGTATCTCTATCTGTATCTCTATCTTTATCCTTATCGCTGTCTCTATCCATATCTCTATCTCTATTTATATCTCTATCTCCATCCCTATTTCTATCCCTATCTCCTTATCTCTCTATTTCTATCTCTATCTCCATTTCTAACTCTATCGCTATGTCTATCTCTATTCCTATCTCTATTTCTATCTCTATCTCCATCCCTATTTCTATCCCTATCTCCGTATCTCTCTATCTCTATCCATATCTCTATCTCTATCCATATCTTTATCTCTATTCCTATATCTATACTATCTCTATTTCTAACTTTATCTCTATCTCTATCTATCTCTATGTCTCTCTGATTGCAGGAGAGAACCCGGTCTCTGTTGTTGGACAACCTGTATCAAGATCTGCACCAGAAGAACCTTGAATTCGTCGGTCAACCGGCTCCCTACATCGCCGAGTACAAGCCGGAAACCAACCGTCTCTTCGACACCTTCCGTCGCGCCATCGGCGGAAAAGTGCGCAGCCAATCGGTCGATTCGCAACTGACAACCATCACCATGGCAACGAGGCGTAGCAACGGTCTCGTTCCTACGCTACCGTCGGTCGGAGAAAACGAAGTCCCGATGTCCAGTCCCACTTTGGTATATATATAGCGTCGCAAATGTACTTGAAACTGCGAGATCTCTATCTGTATACGAACACAACTAACCATCCGCCCTACATTGTCCCAGAGATATTTCTACACCCCAAAAACCCTCCCCACACCCCCCCCACCCCCAATATGCGAGACATCTCGGAGTTGTTTAAGCAGAGGGTGTGTCCAAGAAAGAAAAAAATTAGTGCAAGGGTTGTGGACAAATGGAACAGTTTGGACGAGGTGGGAGTGACAGTTGAGACAGTAAACGGATTCAAAGGCTATCTAGGAAAACTAGGTTATTTGAATGTAGATGGTTACATCAGTGGTTTTCACACAGGCTTACTTAAACTCCTAAACCACTTAAAATCACATTATTATTATTGATCTGAGAGCAACACCCCCTTATTATGATGCAGCTAAGATGCTATCGCTCGCCATAATGGGAGAGAGGGGACCCCAGAATATATCAACACTCCAAATTTATAATCCTAGAAAACCCCTGCATGATTGTTCCCCAATAATGGAAGTCCAGGGGATGAAAGAAAAATCTTATGTCTAAATAAATTTCTGATCATTGCGTGATAAGAAGAATAATTAGGGGATGTCCATTAATTACGTCAATGAAATAGGAGAGTAGGTTCCGTTATGGTGTGCAGCCCCATGCGATGGGAGCAAGGCCACCCAGTGGAGCCATAGGAAAAAATTTAAAAGATAATCATGCATTCACTTTACATTTCAGATTTGAAAAAATTGTTAGTCCTCAATGTAATAATATGAACTTTTGCAATACAGGTAAATCGGGGTAGGACATAGCCTCCTCCGTCATTTTGACGGGTTTACAGTTAGTTGTTTAGAAATGCCTTTTTGACTTTAATTTAATTCGCTGGCTGTTTCTCTTCTAAAGTCTAGCAGTTCAAAATCGAAGGGAAAGAGTTTGCCAAGAGGGTCGAACTTTTACGCCAATGTTCCAGCACCAGAACGACTGAACTCCGTCGAACGCACCGAAACCAGGTATATAATCACCCAGTGGCGTAGCCAGGATTTCCGGAAGGGGGTTTTGGTTTTTGGTTTTGGCGTTAACCAACTTTCGAAAAATGTTGACAAGCAAAAATGGTCGTCAACTACAACTACTATAACGCTTTGAAGTTTTCGGTCGGCAGCCAGGGGTGGGGAGGGGGTAATTTCGCAGTTACTTATTTCCTATTCTGAGCTGCATAGAGGGTCCTTCATACAGCGGCCAGAAAACCAAGCTTCTTGGTTAATAGCTTTAAAGTTGAATTTTTTCATTTGTCTGAATCAATGACACCGTACGTCCTGTCCAGCTTGACATTATTATTATTATTATTATTATTATTATTATTATTATTATTATTATTATTATTATTTATTATTATTATTATTATTCTTATCTGTTTTCCATTATTATTAGCGTTCTGATTGGTCACCAATCGACGTTTATGCGTAATCTGTCCTGGGCTTATTATTGCCAGATTATTGACAACCATTGTCTATTGTTTAATCAAAACTATTAACAATTAACCTCTGTTATTATTATTATTATTATTATCAATTAGCGTCTTAAATTCAAACCCCGTTTTTTATTATTATTATTATTACCCTCTTTTATTCCCTCTTATTACCCCCATTCCTCCTCCCTTACCCCAAACCCATTTACCCCCTTCCTCCACCCCTCTTCCCAACCCCTTCCCCTCCCACCCTCCACCATCCCTCTCCAAACCCCCTCCTCCTCCCAACCACCCCAAACCCATTCCCAACCCCCTTCCTCCACCCCTCTTTCCAACCCCTTCCCTCCCAACCCTCCACCTACCGTTACCACCCCTTTCCCATCCCTCTTCCACCCCTCTTCCCATCTCTCTAGAGCTTGCACTACAAGCCACTGTATATTCTAGCCAAATTGCCTAAGCTACGGAAATCTTGCAATCTGACGCAAATGTGCAACGTCATGCCCTATAGATTACTGAGATTTTTGCATAGCTACTGGAAATTTACCGCAATTTGATGCAAATGTGCAACGTCATGCCCTATAGATTAGCATTATGAGATTTTTGCATAGCTAGAAATCTACCGCAATTTGACGCAAATGTGCAACGTCATGCCCTATAGATTAGCATTATGAGTTTCAAATGTTCCGTTTAGTACTTTAAACTTCAAATGTCCCTTTTATAATTCTACGTTTCTATCGATTCCTGAAATTTTATACAAAGGAATTAATTATTCATCGATTATTAGTTAAATTAAATGCATGTTTGTGCAGCGCCGAATGGTGAATAGGAGCTTCGTATAGCACCTATATCTCAGCGGTTATAAACGTTAGAAAGACGCGGTTACGCTTCGCTAAGGCTAATTTTATAGAGCACATTTGCCCGATTTGTGTAAGCAGTTGATGTTTAATTTGTTTGTTGGAATATTCGTTGCCTCGAACGAAGCAAGCCTGCACTGCGAGCGAAGAGAGAAGCGAGTGCGAGCGAAGCGAAAATTTTTTTTAGTATAATATTAAGATCCTTTCTCTGTATGTCTCTTGCTGCGTTCTCATTGGTTGGCTGTGTGAGCGTTCTGATTGGTTGGCTGTGTGACGTTCTCATTCGTTACCTTCAAGCGTTCTGATTGGTTGGCTGGGTGAGCGTTCTGATTGGTCGTTCTGGAATCTTAGGCTTCGCGAAGCAAAATGCGACGCGAAGCGAACATCACGCGAAGCGAACGGCCACGCGAAGCGTTTGACGAAGCGTACGTTGCAGCGTCATACTGTAGGCCTACAATGAAGCGAACGGCGACGCGAAGCCAACGCCACGCGAAGCGTTTGACGAAGCGTACGTTGCAGCGTATTATTATTATTATTATTATTATTATTATTATTATTATTATTATTATTATTATTATTATTATTATTATTATTATTATTATTATTATTATTATTATTATTATTATTATTATTATTATTGGTTCTACTACTACTATTACTACTACTAGTCTTGTGCTGACCGCATCATGAATGAACTTGTTCTACTACTACTACTGCTACTACTACTACTACTACTACTACTACTACTACTGCTGCTACTACTGCTACTACTGCTACTACTACTACTACTACTGCTGCTGCTACTGCTGCTACTGCTACTACTACTACTACTACTACTACTACTGCTGCTGCTGCTGCTGCTGCTGTGGTGGTGGTGGTGGTGGTGGTGGTGGTGGTGGTGCATTCTCAAAATGACGAATGTCTGAGAGGAGCGTGTTGAATTTCAGTGCGTTGTCGGGAGGCAGCAGTACAGGAAACATTACGCAGTCGTCGTTTAAGACGTGCAGCAGTCCCGCGTCGTCTCCGTCGAACGGGAACACGCCAAATTCTAGTCCCGAAGTCACTCTGAATAAAAAAAGAAAGGTCAGTAGCAAATAAGATTTAATCTATTTGCTCTATAATAATAATAATAATATATAATAATAATAATAATAATAATATTATTATTATTATTATTATTATTATTATTATTATTATTATTATTATTATTATTATTATTATTATTATTAGTTATTATTATTATTATTATTAGTCCTCATTGCTTTAGAGTGATTCCTGGATATGTCCTCATTGTCCTGTCACTCCTGTGCCCTACTACTACTATACTACTACTACTACTACTACTACTACTACTACTACTACTACTACTACTACTACTACTACTACTACTACTACTACTAATAATAATAATAATAATAATAAATATAATAATAATAATAATAATAATAATGCACTTCTATAGCACCAGTTCTAATGCCCAAGGGTATCAATCGATGGTACTTCAAATCCATCCGCAAAAGATCCAGGTCATTCCAGGGATCAGTCAGTCAGAGGGAGAGAGTAAGATGGACTTTGTGAGACGGACTGTGTTATGACCCCTGCGAAGCCTGCAGCCAATGGTGTTCATACCTAGCCACCTCCACCTCTGGCCAGAAAGGAAGTACATGTTATCGCCTCAATTTCAGCACATGAAAGGGAAGAAGGAGAAGATGATGATGATGAAATTGGTATAAGATTGAAATTTTGTCACTGTCCAGGTTTTCCCTCTCCCGTTCGAAGTCCGGCAGTAGCTTCAACAGCTTAACGGAGAGCGTGATCGAGAACTGTCCACACGAAGATTCGGACACAGGATTGGTGAGCGTACTTCAGACATGGACATGGGTCAAATCCACCCATGGGTTGGTTTAGGTTGCGATGGATTGCAGTGGCGGTTCCAGGATTTCTGGGTGGGTGAAATGAATTCATAGGAAGTTGGTGGAGGAAGAAGATAAAAGGAAAAATCAATCAACTTTGCCGAAAAAGAAAAAGGCTGACAAGCAAAAAAGGCAATTTTCCCGAATTTTACTAGACTTTTACCGCAAAATAGGTTGACAAGCAACAAAACGGTCACTCGCAGTTTTCCTCACCGTCGTTTTACTTGACTTTTACCCAAAAATAGTTCGACAATCAAAAAAAGTCCGGCGGGGGTTGCATCCCCACTCATCCCCACGTAAAACGCCACTACTTGACACAACTCAACCCACTGTAATGCATTACAGTTTCTTCAGTTTTCTGACCCAACCCAACCCACAATTAATATGGAAAAAATCTGACTCAACCCAATCCAACCCAGCCCATGGGTTAAACCAACCTATGGACATCCCTGACATACTCATATATTTATATAACATATATAATATATAATAATATAATAAATAATATATATGATATATATTATGTATAATAGGACGGGTCGAAACATAAAAAAATTTGGAATTTCATTACGGAACTTGGTAATTATTTGTGAAATGAAGTCTAAAGAAAGAAACAACTAATAAAATGGTAGTTGTGCTATTGCAAACGCCCCATTTTTGGCCCTAAAGATTGTAGTATTTATCAGCATTGCTCATTTGTTACAGAATTGTTATTGTTTGCTATTTTGGCATACAATTTTTTTTATCTACCTAACTTTCGACTGTAATTTGATTGTCTCTTTGTTTTAACGGTACACTGTTCGATAATTGATTCTATAAATGTTGGAAAGTGTGGTTTCGACATGAGAACAAGAAACATTACATGGCATGCTATATTCGGTAATGTTATAGGAATTCCTTTCAATATGATGCCGACAAATACACAAGTTGGACAGCACTTCTTGCACATCAAAACAAAAAAGAATGACACAAAGACAATAAAATAGCTGTGTCAGAGGCTATCATCAATCTCTGGAACAAGGCTTTCATTCCAACACTTCACTCTCCGTCTGTCTTGAAATGTGTCGAAACACTAATTTCCACTGGTTCAGAACTATGTCGCTCTAAGTCAAGTTCAACACGTCAAGCCACCTTCTTGAGTAGCTTGAACTCTTTGTTGACACATTGCAGCATGCACTTGTGTCATTTGATATAACGAATCCACAAAACAAATCAGCACATCTTGCAAGTGTCCTAAACATTTGAAAGTCCCGCAACGGGAACAGTTGTTCTTATTGGATTAAAGAAATTCAAGGAAAATGTTTATTGGAAGGTTAGACGTAGAATCAACAAAGCGGTTATGAAAAAGGATGCAACGAAAGCTCAGTGAAGAAGACAAAACTAAAAGAGTAACGAAAACATCGGATATAGTGATAATAAATATTAGATCTTGGTGAAGACAAAGTCAATGATAGTGAAGGGAGTGATTAAGAAAGCAACTGTGAGGTATTTTCTGATAGCGATGCTGAACTCTTTTGCATAAAAAAATAAGATCAAATCAAATGCGATTACCTCTTCTGCACCTAGCAAAAGAAGCGAACAGTGCTTATCGATTTTGGCCTTGTCAGCAAAGAAGATCAAAGCTTTGTAATTGATAAGAACAAAGTACATTGCGAGAGACATAAATTAAAGAAACATTGGCAGCGAGGTATACAGTAAGACAGTCACACAAATCCATAACAGGTATTTACGTCGATGGGAGATGGAATGCCACTTTAGTCAAAGTAAACAGAAATAGCAAGTAGTGTGGTGATACTATTGTTGAAGATCACTATGTTCTCGTTGTCTAACTCACGTTACACCTTCATCAGGAAGAAGTGCTGGCATTGCCAGTAGTATTCTGAAATTAATAACAGAGATGCAGAATTCAGATGCAGGCGATTGCATCTCAGCAGTAGGCTGCGATGCTACATACAATAACACAGGCTGTAAAGCTGGAGTAATCCATCAGATTGAACTGATTAAGACACTTGCAAGATATGCTGATTTGTTTTGTGGATTCGTCATAGCAAATGAAACAATTGCATGCTGCAACATTCAGTCAATTGGTTTATATGTATCTGCAGACAAATGAATAAATTCCCTTTGAGAAATCTGTTTAAAACGTTGGTTGGGTGGATCCACCTATGGACCCTCAAGTTTCTATGACCTCATTGTGTAATGAATTGCAGCACTGCGAAAGTACAGTAAATTCCTTGTTCGTTTTGAAAATACCACATGTGACCACGATATGCCAGAGTTGAGTGAAGACGTATTAGATGAAGATATTGCCAAGCTAGGAATTGTCCCACTTACTTTGGATTACAAGAATCACACACAAGAAGTGGAGCGTTGCATAAAACTAGTAACAGATGCTTCAACAGCAGTTCATTGCTTTGATGCAAGAGACGGTTTTATTCACGCCCGAGTCAATTATCGAAATCTAATGCCCCTATTTGAGTAAAAAAGATTTTTGTGAAAACTTCTTGTAATAAACACTTACTGAGTGAGTAACTGTGAAATGCCGATCGTCTATTGATCATTCATTGATGGCATACAAATTTATGTGATTTTCAAGTAATGTACAAACTTTCCTAATTAAAAATGGGGCACTTCCACATGTTCCAAAGTAGTTCTTTTGTGATTTTCTTTCAAATCAGGTGGAAATGCAAATATTTCCTCAGTTCCGTGACAAAAAATTTTTTCGACCCGCCCTAATGTATAATGTATAGCAATATATTATATATACCCCCGAATTTTTACTCCCCCTTTAATAAAATTCCTGGCTGCGCCCCTGATGCGTTATCGATTTTCGACGCATTGTAGGAATCCCTTTCGTCGGCCGAGACACCGAACAACAGCCTTGCCAAGCGAATCTCCATGTCAAACAGTTTCAGCGAGGATCAAGGGTACAACGGAAGTGCTACCGAACAAGACGGTACGTTTGCTACCATTGGCGTATTAGCTCAAGGGGAACGGGAGGTGGGGGCGGGTCGTGAGATTTGCGCAAAACCGTTGAAAAAAATGTGGGGGAGTCGCCGGCGGTAGGTAGCATGATCGAAGAGAATAGGCGAATGCAGTGGCGGTTCTAAGATTTCGTGGTGGGGGATTTAAATGAATTCATAGGAAGTTGGTGGGGGATGAAAATATAAAAGAAAAAAATCAATAAACTTTGCCGAAAAAGGCTGACAGAAGAGAATTTTAGCCCTAATTTTACTGCACTTTTACCTACAAAATATAGGTTGACAAGCCAAAAAAGTCATCCGCAGTTTTTCCCGTAGGTTTACTAGACTTTTACCCAAAAATATGTTTCACAAGCAAAAAATGTTCGGTGGGGGATGCATCCCCACTCATCCCCCACGTGGAACCGCCACTGGGTGAATGAATAATGTGCAAAGAGGCTCTTGACGTGGTTTTTTACTCCTCGGAACTTTTACCACGAAAACGTCAACGTCCTATTCCGGAATCTTGGCTACGCCACTGTTTGTTACATTTGTTACATTCCGTTACATTATTGATCTTTTAACGAACTGAGTGCTTTCAAATCTAGACTTTAAACACATCTATTGATTCCAGGGATATTTTACACCACTCCCAAACCCCCCTCAACCCTCCAACCTCAATTTGAGACCGACACCCCCAACATTCCCAATCTCAGCTATGGGATGACCTTTTTGTTTGTCAGACTTTTTGGCAGGGGACCCCCAACATTTACCGACACCCCCAAATTGATAATCCTAGAAATAACCCTGATTGATTGATTCTGGTCCAGTCTGGCCTTTCTTCCGCAATCTGTCTCGCCGACTGATCTCCAGGGCGCGATTTGTAGGAGGAAGGGGATTCCCCACTGCCCCACTGCCCAACTGCACCCCCTACTGCTACATCTCCCACCACTACATCCGCCCACTGCTACACTTCCCCAACAACTACATCCTCCTCAAGCTCGACATATCCCTCCCCCACTGCTCCGGGTCACAAATCGCACCCTGCTGATTTCTGGAATGAACGGGTCTTTTGAAAACGGATTAGGAATACCATCGATTAATACCGACTTCTGAGTATAATTATTCTTTGTAACAAAATTAATTGTGCTTTATTTCTTAGGTTTTCACTAACTTGTAGCTAGAAATTCGACTGTTTTGTAGAGAATCTTGTCCAGCAGGTCGAACATATGAAAGCCGAGATCAATAAACTAAAGGTCGAAAAACTAGACCTACTCAAACAACAAGTAGTATGTATAGTGATTGAGTTTATAATAGGCCTAATACAAATGATGGCAATAATGACAATGATGACGATAATAATAATAATAATAATAATAATAATAATAATAATAATAATAATAATAATAATAATAATAATAATAATAATAATAATAATAATAATAATAATAATAATAATAATAATAAGGCTTTAAGTGGTTCAGTAGGCCTACGTAAGATCTCTACTGTGTTAGCAATCACGAATTCGATATAAATTGCATATCGATTGTAACATAAAATTGTGTTCTTCCAACTTCAATGAATCGGAAGTTTGCCAAATGTAGGGCCTATGCCAAAATAGCTGTTTCATCTTAAGAGTATATTGTAAGCAATCGTCAAATTTTAGTTTTTCTACAATTTCAATTTTATACATTTTAGTTGTTGTTAATTTCAATCGATAATTCAATATAAAGATATTTTATCGAATGTCAAAATACACTGTACGACAGCTTTGATCGAATTAAAAATCATTACTTTTCTATTTAGCCGGGTCAGGGGCGTAGCGACGGGGGGTATATCGGTATATATGCCCCCATATCAGTCAACCTTAAAGTTTTTATATGTGATTTACATGTGGTTATATGTGGTTTATATGGTTTATGTGGGTTATAGTTCAGATTTATACCCACCCAAAATGTTTATACCCTCCAAATCAAATTCCTGGCTACGCCCCTGAGCCGGGTGGCATAGTAACCAGAAATTCCAGAATTGTTATTTGGTCTATACATATTTTTATTATATTATATATTTATCAGTCTTTTCATATGTTTTGTATAATCGTGAAAATGCATGATAGACCCCTACCAGGTGGTAGGACAAATATTCATACATCTTCCATAGAATACGCCTTTTTGATTGGTCACTCATTCTAGTAGCTAAAGGAAGCAGAAGAATGATTCAAAGATCCGTATTAGCTATTTGTCCTATTTGTGTCAGACAGACAAGTAGAAGAAGAATCATACTAATGGCGGACGGAAAGAATTTTTAATTGTTTCATTATGTTGAATAGACCGTTAAATGAGAACCTGAGACTTCCCCTTTCTATGCATACAGTGAACCAGAGGGGAGTCAGCAGTAACTGAGAATTTCCTTCTTCACCTACAAATATCACACTGGCTTGACAACACTAACGAGGGCTCATCCATATAGTACGCACGCAAAAACGACATATTTTCAACCCCGTCTTGCACACAGCGTACACAGGAGCGTTATTGGGGAGGGGGGTCGGCCGTGACCTCTCCAAGGAAATGAAGAAATAATGTATGTGTTAAATAAATAAATAAATAAATAAATGTGAAATGTGCAAAATCGCAACAAATTGCCCAAATTTGCCCAAAAATGTAAAAAATTGGCAAATTTGCCAAAATTGGTCCAAAAATGTGCCAAAAATTGACAAAAAGTTGCCCAAAATTTGCCCAAAAATTTTTTATCGCCCCCCCCTCCGAAGAAAAGTGTGAAATGACGCTGCTGAGCGTAGACACGAAAAATCTCCAGAATCCATCCTCTCTTTGCGTACGTACTATATGGATGACCCCTAGCGCAATGAACAAGCTGCTCAGTCCTTGAATAAATCTCCAGACACTTTTGCTATCCACTCTGGCTACGCCCATGGTTTTAACTTTTCAGGTCAGCCAAAGAGAAGTCAAAGGACTGAAGGAGAAAGAGTCTAAACTGAGTTCCGATCTTCATAACGCTCGCCAGGAAATCAATAGGTTAAAGGTCATGATGCTCAGAGAGGAGATGGTCTAACAAAAGAGGGTAAACATATAGGACCAAATGGGGTTAAACGGTCTTCATTTCTAGTCGAAGGTGGCCAGTTCAAAGGTCGACAGAATATTTTTTGCGCAATCTTTGAATTTGGTGGGAGAAATTTTCAAATATCAGAAACAGGGAAACCAGTGGTTTTCTACCCAATCCCACAAGAAAACCTGGTTGATTTTCCGCAATATTGAGTCATTTCTCCACCCCACCCCCAAATATAGACCCTATATATTCTTTCAAACTCAGTACAGGTCACTACTTTCCACACGTGGCGTTTTACAGTCATCACGTTGACGATTATATAAACTAGCCTACATTCCTCCATGCAAGTCACTAAAAAAGTGTAGCGAAATTGCGTATCCAATTTCTCAACACCATGTTTTCCTTGGGTAAAAATACCATACCGTAAAATATGTACATTTCTGATTCTGAATGAGAAAAGATTTAAGATGCCATTGAACACTACCAAAATGATGTATTTATATTTTTAAACTCTGTTATGCATTTACAGTGAGGTATGGACTTGAAAATGACTGATACATTATATATATTTAGAAGTTAGTAGTCTTATATGACTAGCTATTGTTGTCATGTCCATATACAATCTGCGATTTGAGACATCTGTACGTTTGAAAAGGATTAAATATTCTGCAATGTATTCTGTAAATTGTCTCTTATTGTTATATTTAATATTATAATCGCCACCAGTCCACAGTGGCGTATTCAACATTCCGGAATGGGGGGGATCGATATTTTTGGGTGAAAGTCTTGTCGGGGTGAAAAAAACGTCGTCATGTCAAGCGCTTTGAACTTTCGTGCAGTCTCTTCGATCTCATACTACCTACCCTCCCCAGGGTTTAATCTAGGCCGTTTACGGGAGGAAATTATTGCCCCTTCCCCTCGACAATTTCAAATTCCCCCGGAAATGTTGGCATACTACATATTAACTAATAGCAGCCCCCTAGCTGATTTCCTCCCCGGCCTTGTCAGTTTCCCTCCCCCGGAGTCCAGAGTCTATATTAAAAACTGCATCCCCCTAAATTACTCAACGGTTTTGCGCAAATTCCACGACTGGTTCCCAGCATGAATAGGGAGGCGAACTCTGTGTCCCTCTCCGTGGCTATGCCAATGCCCGTCTACCGGTGTGCAGTGCAGTGGCGGCTCCACCGGGGGGCCAGAGGGGCCCGTGCCCCCTATTGAGTTCCTGGCCCCCAGTGCCCCCTGTTGGGACCCTATACTTAATACTACATACCTAACAACAAATGGTTGGCCTCCCCTCCTTTAGAAGTTGCCACCCCAACGGCCCCCCACTTGCCAAATCCTGGAGCCGCCACTGGTGTAGTGGACAGTAATATGGTCTGTGTAGCGCTTTAGGATGATAACTAGTTTATTATTAAATAAATGTGAACATCAACATTTATAAAAAATGAGACTCAAAACTCAAAAAACCCGTAGAAATCGTTGACATTAGTGCAACAAGAAGCCAGGATAACATCTGTTGGCAAAATGATATCCGAAATATAAATTAGCAAAATGCCTTCTTCAAATCCATTTGAATTGTGCAGTGTTGCCTGCAGTGTCCTTAGCTTTCGAGAAATTCCAATATATCAATCAATTCCTGCAATAGCTATTTCGAAAAAAAACCGATTTGTTACGATATGGAACGCCATTTTAACATCTTTCAACTTCGGACAGACCACGAGGAAGGAAAATTACAGAGGCAATTACGAAAATTGACATGTCAATTCAAGATTTACGCATAAATATTTCTTCTGGAAGCGTCTTACATCCCTCAAGGTAATGTGTATAAGGCCAATCTAACAGTGGTTTTCACACAGGCTTACTTAGCCTCCTAAACCACTTTAAATCACATTATTATTATAATTAGTTCTCTAGGACTATCAGATCTTGGGATAAAGCCAACCTAGGATTTGAAAGAAATCCCACTCTGACAAATTTTACTAAAACTGTTAAAGATTTCCTAATTACCAGTGCTGAAAGTCTGTGAAAAAAGGTGCAGGAGCTCACCAAAAGCCTTGATAAGCAAAAAAAAAGGTCGTTCCTATATTTTTCTTATATTTTTCTATTTTTTTCTTCTTGAAATGCCCTGACAAGAAAAAAAATGTTTTTCACGGTCCAAAAAGATGCCGGAGCTCCGTTCCACCGCGTTCCGGCTGACTTTCAGCACTGCTAATTATCAGTATAATCATTAACGAGTATTAGGCGTTTGCAAGCTGCTCATTCGACAATGGCTGCTAACGTTTACGTCTTATGCTTCAAGTAGAGATTGACCAAAGACAACAAATTATCAACGCATCCGTCTGGTTTGATTGCGGGATGATTTTCGTCCTGGGGTCTGAAAAAGCAAAGAGACATATTATTAAATGTCAGTAAATCAAATACCGTAAATCATAGATTAATAATTATTACAAAATAATAAATAAAAATACAGTAGTAACACGGTGTCAATAATCAGCATAAAAGAGCCCATGTCCAATACCAAACTGGGCTACGCAACGGGGCCAAGGAAATTGACAACATCAGAGACACATCGACAACAGCTGCAACATTCCTGTTTAAGTTGATTAAGCTATGGAGTTTGATACATTTCTTTAGACAAACAATGACGATGATGATGATGATGATGATGATGATAATAATAAAAATAATAATAATAATAATAATAATAATTACAATTTGTAATGAGTCCACTCAGTCTCCGAATTAGTCGCCACAATAATTTCTACGTTGAATAATAATAATAATAATAATAATAATAATAAATTACAATTTGTAATGTGTCCATAATAATAATAATAATAATAATAATAATAATAATAATAATAATAATAATAATAATAATAATAATAATAATAATAATAATAATAATAATAATAATAATAATAATAATACACCCCTGTAAAACAGTAATATAGTCTAGATGCGATTTAGAGGTCAATTATGTATAATTCTCATCAATGAGCCCTGGAAATTTTGCATGCCACAATATGACTAGTATGAACCTGAAGAATGCTTAAAATTTTGAAGCAATTCATTTAGGTAACTGTCCATTTGAATTACACTGTTTGAGTGACATCAATCCCAGAATGATGGTTCCAGTCGTACAATGCATCACTGAGAATGTCACTCAAGCAAATTGTCACTCAACGACAGTAATTCCGTGGAATTTAGAATTCCTGGACCTCACGACAAAAATAAAAATGCTAGCAGCGAAAGAATTCAGTCTCTCGTCAAAAATTTTATTTCATAGCAAAATTTGTAACATTTTGTAAGTGCAAAGAAGATGGTAAAATCTGTGCATACCTGTATTTGCCAGTTCTGACCAAAACACTTCTAATGCCACATGATTGACCACCTTGAATGTCAAGTATGAGATCATCTCCAACCATTATGGCCTTAATGAAAACACAACCAATACAAAATCATGGACAGTATTAACCTGTTTTTGTTTCAATTAAGTTAAACTGATTTCACTCGATGCTTATTTTGTGTGTGCAAATCACAGAAACAACATATAATGATAATTATCAATGGTTGGTTCATCTCTCTCTGTGACGCTATATGGTAGAATCCCTCAATGATGACAGTGTCACACCCCCCACCCACACTCCACCCCTGCCCCCATCCCCACCACCCCATGCATAATCAACTCTCCTGTGGTCTGACATTTTGACTACACCCATATGGGCATTTTAGGCAAAAGTATAATAATATATGTTAAAGGCATTCAACTCTTAGCGAATGGTAAATAGAAGTTCATCAGAAATACTTTATCTGGTTTGATCTTCATGTCTTCCAATGGTACGAGAAAGAAATCTTGATCAGGTTTTCCAATGACTTTGGCCTTGATTCCACTGGCGAACTACAAGAAGAATCACAACACAAAGAATAATTTGCATATAAACAATACATATTTTGGTGATAGTCTCTGTTAATATCACTTCAAATGTCTCATCAATCTTATCCTTGACAGTATAAACATGAGCCAATCTACTATGGATGATGTCAATCAAACCTACTTATTGTCATAGAAATTGAACAGTCTTAAATCTGACAGTAGACAAGTTGCCAGTATACTGTCATTCTACGTGTAACATTTGCTTTACAAAACAACTAAAGTTCAATTAAAAAATCCTATTTCTAATAATGATCCCATATCATAGCAACTGCAAGGACATTACAAATATATAGCAAGACACAAAACATTTCCAAGAATTCCTGTCTTCTGTTAATCGTCTTCTTTCTACGATCAAAATTCCTTTCAAGTTCATGACTATTCTGATGCGCAAATATAACTTAGGCAATATGTTTCACCTAATGTTAGTGTTAGTGCGTCAACTAGAAAATCTGGCCAAATTCTAAAATTCTTCAAGAAGATTCTTTAAAAATCACAATGTGCATCTGTCATGATCAGTCTATCAACCCCACATTAAGCAAAAAAAAATTGATTCGTATAATGATTCATATAATGATTCATACAATTATTCATATAATGATTCATATAATGATTTATATAATTATTCATATAATGATTCATATAATGATTCATACAATTATTCATATAATGATTCATATAATGATTCATATAATGATTCATACAATTATTCATATAATGATTCATATAATGATTCGTATACTTCCAGAGCAGCTGAAAACGTTCCACAGTCCAATTTCAATCCATCCACTTCTTTATAATATGATCTAGTTAGCAGAAAATACAAAACTGCGTTTACAATATTTTGAATTATGGACATAGTTAAATGGCAAATGATATGTTCAAATGAACACTTTGCAAAAGGAAGAGAATGTCTATCATACTGAAAGAAGAGACAAACAAATTAACATCACCAGTCCTTTCTCTAAATGAAACATTCTGACACAACCTTTTTTATGAGATAAACCAAATGAAATAGAGGAGACTGCAGGATATAGCATTTTACTAATGTCTCAGTTTCAGCTTATGTGGTCAATCATTAATGCAACGGCCCTCATAAACGTAGGTTAAAAAAGGGTAAATATATATATATATATACTCCATAGACCAATGTGGGCCCATCGGAGAACCGAAGGGTTAGCGCCTTCAGTTTTACATGGCAACGGCTGAATGAGGGCGGTTGCCAGCCTTTCCCTCGCCGCCTTTCCTTCCACCGAGTTAACACCCGATGTACTCCTCATTCACAGCTGAGTCAACTGGGGGCACTGGAGACAGAAACAACCGAAAACTTTCTGCCGTGACCGGGAGTTGAACCACGGACCTTAAGATTGGCAGACCAGTGTGCTAACCACTGTTCCACCGTGCACCATAAACAAAGCCCTACCCAAATTCAACAGTTCATATCAAATGAGTATTCACAATAGATACCCTGCTCCAAGAGTGACTAGCTTTGAATCTTGGTTCTTCATGAGAATTTGAAAGGCCTGATTCATATGAGCATAGCTGTACTGATCTTGGGCATCACCAAGAATAACACAGTTCGGGTCTGACTTGTTAATTTCATCAAAGACACGTTGAACGCCTGGTGTAAAACATAATGAAAATAAATTACAGAAGCCAACCAAATTGACGTACTACCCAACCTACTTATCAACAACCACTCAAGAATAATAATATATTCAATCTTAAATTTTAGAACTAGAAAGAGGCTCGCTTCGCTCGCGCTCGCTTCGCTCGCAGTGCAGGATAATACTAATCCAATACCTATACCTAATACCCAATCATTGAATTCATGCTGAACAACATTTCAATGATCGCCACCTAGCCAAGCTCTGTGCCACGTAATAATTAGGCCTATGTACGTTAAAATCACGCAACTGTGGCCATTTGTGACGCTGTACACGTATTTTTTGTGTACGCTAAAATGTACGTTAAAATTGCTGCGAACAATTGTTACCAATAGCAACGTCGTCGCACGCCCAGCCCTCTGATGCTGCACTGACTCGACTAAACCGGTTCTACGAACAATTGTTACCAATAGCAACGTCGTCGCACGCCCAGCCCTCTGATGCTGCAATGACTCGACTAAACCGGTTCTACGAACAATTGTTACCAATAGCAACGTCGTCTTCGAAAACCATGCGTACTAAACGGTCTAAACCGTCTACCAATAGTCAACGCTCGCCCACCAACGCATCGCGACGTAAGGACTAAACGGTCTAAACCGTCTACCAATAGTCAACCAATCAGAACGCTTGAAGGTAACAGACATACAGATAACGATTTTAATATGATAGATATTATTATTGTAATTTTTATTGTTACTATTATTATTATTATTATTATTATTATTATAACTTATTATTATAACTTGTGATCAATCACATCAAAAGCTTTAGCGAGATCAATGAAGATTCCTATAGTATATTTATTTTCCTAATTATTTCTTCTTCTTCTTCTTCTTCTTTTTCTTCTTCTTCTTCTTCTTCTTCTTCTTATTATTATTATTATTATTATTATTATTATTATTATTATTATTATTATGTTACCAATATGTATTTCTATAACATACAGTAAGAGTTTTTTGTTAATAGTTTTACCAGGATCAACAATTAAAAATGGTCGAAGATTGTTTTCCTTCAAATATCGTAATGTAAGAGGAATCGGTGTGAATAGTTCTTCTGGCTTAGCATCAAACCCCAAACCCTGCAGTCTAACTGCCATATCTTCTGCGCTCCGTGTAGATGTGTTTGTGCAGAATCGAAATGTCACCCCAGCTTCACGCAATCTAAAATGCAAAGAACATCATATGTAGCACATTGTCAATTATTAAATAATCATCTAGTCATTACTGCTCTTCTGTAACGTAACACAATAAAAATGTCAATAAATTTCAAGCCAATCCAGACCCAAAATATTTAAAACTAAAATATAACTGCCATAAAAATATTTACAAATCTGTACAGTCAGTCACAAAATGGCTGGGAATGATGACAATAAAATCGGTAGGTCCTATTAGATATCTAATCTAATCTAATCTAATCTTGAACTTCTATAGGAGTATCCAGAACAATCACTGTGGTCACTGATCTATGCCCACCAGCAAGAAATCTGCTTCTGCCATTGGCGTCTATTAATAGACGACAAAGTTTTCTATGGTTTCTGCCCACCAGTGGGTGGAGCAACCGGACTTTGTTGGTAAACACGGGATACCCCTATAGCGCCACTTCATAATGCACAGGAGCATCAGCCGATGGCACACCCAATCATTGATGCTAGCAGCTGTTAAAGGAAAAGAAAAAGAGGAACACAAAAGACAAGTTGGATGGATAGCATTATGGAAGCAATGAACATGAACATCAAGGAACTGAGAAATGCGGTCGAGGACAGAAAAGGATGGCACATCAAAGTCCACAATGTCACACAAAGTCGGAGACGACTGAATGACTGAAAGAGAGAGGCAGAGCAAATAAATATCAGTCTCATTTGTTTTGCTAAAGGTTTATGCCAATCAAGTACTGTACTTTGGCCTAAAGTGACTGAAAATTGAAAAATACACCCATAAAGTGGCAATACAACCATTTGGCACCACTGTCATATTGTCCAGGGCAGCTTATTAGAGCTGACCAGGAACTATTAGGGCTGTGCCTTAAAGTTGCCATAGACTGAAACTTGTGGAACATCAAGCGGATTTAATAAGCACCCAGATAGGAAACATGAGACGGTGGCAAACAGCTACAAGAAATCTAGAGGTATTTTACAAAAGGGTTTTCAGCCACTGCAGTCTGTTTATGCGGCCAAACAGATCCAGAATGGGCGACAGAATGCTTCCAGATTCAGTATTTCTAAAATGCAACAAGCACATTTAGTGCGAACGGCCATAACATTTAACTTTTGCTTGAAAAACTTATTGTATTTATGCTAGTAATAGCATAACTGAAAATGGCATTTTGTGTTCTGTTGATAATATTTGGTTTTGTAGCATTTTCGTCAATATACTTCAGACAGATACTTGTCATTTTCAAAGATTTAGATTTTGCTTATATGTTGAAGTGCCAGGTCTATCCTTTGCCAGTTCACCACAACATACCAACTTGGGTGTCTCAGTCTATCATTAGTCTTTAACAACTGTGAAACTGTCAAAAATCAAAACTTTGTAGTGTAAAAGCCTACATGCGAGGCCCTGGCCTTGGCCTCGGACCTCTGGTCCCCGGCCTTGGCCTTGGCCCTGCTATCCTTGGCCTTGTGTAACAAGTCATTGGCTTCGCCTTGGTCTCGAAAGTTGTGGCCTTGACTCCAAGTCTGGCTACTACTGCACTACGCCAAAGCGCTATATAAATTTACGAGATTTTACTTACTTACTGGTGGCTCGAATTGCATGATAGGTTACTTTCTGATGGCCTCCACCGATCCTTCGATGAGAACGTCTTCGTTTCCGCGCATCTCATAAAGGACTCCGTAGATGTCGAAAAGAAATCCATCTATCTCTCCGGTCAGCCATCTTTGCCCTTGCTCCATCTTTCCTGATCCCGGGTCTGCCTCAGCCGAACAGCCAGACCAAGTGGCAAGGTCTTGCAGAATCGGTGACCACGAGCCAGACGAATAGCAGATTATTAACAGACGAGTGGCTCTTTAAACATGAACTATGAATTACGGACTAACAAGAGTTCCCATTACGATGATGGCGACGACAACGTCGACGACAACAACAACAACAGTAACAATGATATGAAAAATTATAATGTCGAAGTATCTCTGGGATAAAGCTGGAGCTTTATTATTCTGGTTGTCAAATTTTCCAATAAACTGAGCATTTCCAGATATAATCTTGGAGGCTGTCCATTAATTACGTCTACAAAATAAGGGAGGGCTTGCAAGTTGAAACAGTTAGACAGTTGTTGACAGGAGGGAGAGTTAAGAGAAATTGACGTCAACGATTTCCGATTTCATTTTTTACAAATGACAAAAAATAGGAAATTGCATGGAATACTATTTTATTAGAACGGAAAAAAGCATGACAGTCAAAAAGGGTCATTACCACCACAATATGACACTTGATAAGCGGAAAAGGTCATCACCGCAAAATATAACTACTTCTAAACTTTTAGGGAGACCCGTCACTGATCTTAGTTGGGCCAACTTGGGGGAGGGGTCAAAAATTTTTGACATAATTGTAGGGGGTCACTGAAAGTTGACAGTTGTTGACAAGGGGTGGCGGGGTAAAAAAATTGCCCGACAATTGTCGACCTAATTAATGGGCAGCCCCTAAAAACACGTCTCTTTCAATTAGCATTTCCTCTGCAGTCTGTCTTGGTGCTTCCCTCTGACTGATCCCCTGAAATGACCTGCATAGTTCTTTTGCGGATGGATTTGACGTACTATCGATTGATAGATAGGATTACTTTCCGGTATTTTGTCTATTTGTCCGATGAAAAAGTCACTCCCAGCCTAGTTTCCCAAACATTTAGAGCCACGGCCCACTTCAGCGATTTTGTAACGTGCCGCGACCCAAATTATCGCATGTAATATCGAGAAATGCATTAGGCCATCTGACGAACGTTAGTTGTAAAAATCTTCCGAGTTTTGAATAAATGGCGAAGCAAAATTTCTGATTCAGTTCGAATGGAAATGTGGTAAATATAGGCTATTTGACAGATTTATTCACATTTTGCCAAATAAGACAACATGAGAGAAATAGATATTGAAATTATTTGAAAATTATCTTTTTAAAATTTTGCCAAGGAACATGCCATTTTTACGTGATTCAAGAAACCTACGAATATGGCAAAATTGCTTTACCGCCAGGTTAACAATTGCACGACTCCAATAGATCCTCTATTATTACTGGAGTTTCAGAGCAAAATGGTCGGAATACGCTTTCCTTGCCTTATTGCGAAATAAGATTAATTTTTAAAAATATCGTTATTGTCAGTTCAGGGATATTTCTAGAATTTTGAATGGGGGAGAGGAGTGTCGACCTCAAATTGGGGGTGTCCGGAGCTAATTAGTATGCATTTTGTATGCATACCATTTCGCATTACCAAATTTTTTTTGGGAGGGTGGGGTGTCAACCTCAAATTGGGAGGGTGTGGTGTTGGAGCGTGTTAGGGGGTGCAAAAATATATTTGTGTCAGTTGCAGTTTCACGTGCATGTATAGGCTCAGATGCTATTGGCTCACTTCATTTATTGACTTTATTTTATTTTATTGCATGCCTACAGAATTAAATCTCGAGCATATACAAGACAAGAAAATTTAATAAGTACAGTACTGGTACAAAATGAAATATTCATCAATACACGAAGCACCTCATTTTAAAATTCTTGTGCTTAAACCCTCCTCCCAAGATAGGCTTAGATGAATTTATCCAAGTATCACAGAATGCAAATACATAAAAAATCAAGTCAGAGATCATTAAATTATTGATATTTTATTCGTATTTAATAAAATACAAGTCTGTTATTATGAAATTTTAACTTTGCTCAAATTACAACGGCAAAACTGAATAACTATACGCACTGAAAACCAAATGCACAAATCAAAAAATTACTTGTCCCAGTTTTATTCAACGACATTCACAGATGCCACAAATTTTAGCAAGTTCAGTAAAATCCATCCCGAGTAAACTGTCGCAACTGGCAGGGTTATGGTTCTCGAGACCCGAAACGTGGTTTTGAAAGTCTTGGTTTTGGGCTGTCAGAGTGTCTTGGTCTTGTAGTCTTAACCAGGGTGCAATTTGTAGGGGGGCAGCATGGGAGAATCTTCCCCCCCACCACTGCCCAACTACATCCCCTACTGCAACATCCCCCCACAACTACATTCCCCAACTGCTACATTTCCCCAGCAACTACATCCCCCCAAGCACGACATATCCCCCCCACTGCTCCAGATCACAAATTGCACCCTGGTCTTAACAACAAGTCTGCATACAATGGATTTTTCAATTCTTTTGATTTCAAAAAAATGTACAATTGCACTATAAGAATCTACGATGCTGGTATGCATTGAAAACAAGAGCACAACCTTAAGAGCGGATATTAAGAAAGTTTTACAGCACACACAAGATTACAATTTTACTTAAACCAAATATACTTAACAGTAAGTATAATATATGAAGCTTCATTCATTTCACAGAATAGGTCAAGTACAGTGCCACCTAGGAGTAACAATTGGCAGCATACACTGTAGATATCAATTTACAACTGTACATATTAGAAAATACAAGGTTCATTCTGTACTGAAATTGCTTGTGCTAGCCAAGAAAATTCCTGACAATAAATTTCCTTTTAATAGGAATTTAGCTTCCAGAATTCATAATATAAGAAACATAAATGTTTCAGTATTTTGCCCTAAATATTTTGCTCTTGTATTTCGAGTTACGAACACAAGGTGGGAGGTCGCAATTAGGTCACAGGCAGGTCAAATCAAGCCTCTAGCCAATCATTGTGCAGAGCCTAATATATTCGTACTATTAAATATATTTGCTTATACTCATTGCAATTACATCATAAATATACTACATTAGATCAAGTCATTGACTCTCCATGAAACCTGAATGCTTGTTATACAGGTTTGAACTAGAAATATTATTAAACCAAGAGGGTGTAACCGGAACTAAAAAACAAAACTCTAAGCAGGGATGGTGGTAACTTCGAGCCGTCATTGATCAACTTCGGTGCTGCAAGAACAAATTGACGGCTTGGAGCAGATTGTCAACATATCCGTCGGGTTTCACAAAAGGATGAGGCTCGTCCTGGGCTCTAAAACAAAGAAAGACTTTAACCCCTTAACTGGGGATCCTGGATATATCCGTCCATTTTACATGAGTTACAGTTAAATACACGGTAAAAAATAGATGACGACTGACAAATGAAATAATTATAATTAAATTATTACTAACTATTACTACTGTACATGGTTATTAATGCACATTAAGTCATTCACAAAAGGAAGAATTGCATGTCATGGGTGAACGACTTGGCAAAGGCTGCTAGGCGGTGGCTAGTGTCAGATGTGAACCTGCTACCCATAAAAAGGCACATGAATGTTAGCATAAATTGTATTGTATACTGGACTATTTATATAGCGCAGTAAACATAGCATAACCAAAAACAAGGGCGCTTTACAGGGGGTACGACTCCCTAAACAGATGGCTTTTCAGTCTGTTTTTGAAGATGGGCCGAGCTTTGATCAACTAAGATACTAAATAAATGCTAGTTGTGGATTTGTGGAACCTTCCAAAATCTTGAATGAGATGAGATCTAAGATGCATGCTTAAACCAGCTGCATGATTCTCTTCCAACAAGAACTTCTTAAACAAATTACAGTGGGCATAAAAATTATTTAAATAAAAAATTACAAATTCTACAGAAGTCATTGTATGATCAAAAACAGATCAGTTATTAGAAACACAGTGTAAAAATCATTAGACTAAATTTTAGACCAAATGATTCCACTTGAGGCTTATAATATGGTCACAGAAAGAATTAATAAAATGAGCCTAGGGAACATGTTAAAAAGGACATGGGTAACCACCATCCATCACCATCAATAACTGTGGGCTTAGTGCCCGTTGGTGTCTGATGCAATCACCACAGTTTTGTCCCAATCTTTTCTGTTGGCAGCAACATGAAATAGTTCTTGCAGACATTTTCCACACCAATCACCAATGTCATCACACCAATCACCAATGTCATCACACCAATCGCCAATGTCATCACACCGTTCCCCATGTGGCCTTCGTTTTTTTGTTGGAACCGTCCATTATTCCCAGCATTATAGTCTTCATCTTTCTATCATCTTTCATACGACAAATATGTCCAAAGAGACGCAGTTTCACTTTCTGCATCAAGGGTTCCTTTGGCTGGATTTTCTTCTATAGTTTCTTGTTGCTGATCTTTTCCACTCATCCAAATTCTAAGAATTTTTCTGTAGCATTTCCTTTCAAATGCTGAAATTCTTTTCTCCAATTCTGTTGTGATGGTCCACGTGTCAAATCCATACAAGAAGCTGCTGAAAATACATGCTTCAAGAACCTTCTTGTCTACTCTGAGTCTTATCGCCTTGCTCTTCCAGATATTGTCCATTGCCTTTGGATATCCTAGGGCTTTTGCTGCTCTTATTGCTACTTCTTTCTTGCAGTCTAGATCATGTGTCATGCTGTGTCCAAGGTAGGTGAAACTGTTCACGTTTTCTTATTCAAATTCATCCCCTTTGATCCTTCCTCGAAAATATCTTTCTGCCCAAACGCCATTGTTTTCGTCTTTTCAAAGTTCATTGATAAACCATAAAACTGATAAACATTGGTAACACATTGACATTCATGGTACGTAGAAAACATAGAAAAAGTATTGTAAATAAATGTACCGGTATTTTCCAGTTCGGACTTGGACTCCACGAATTCCGCACGACTGGGCACCCTGAACATCGCCAACTATATCGTCACCAATCATCACAGCCTGAAAAGAAGAGAACACCAAAATGTCCACCACAAAACAATAAACAGTTAACAAAAACGTTTATATAACACAAAATCCAAACTCGAAGAAAAATATTGGAAGCCAAGGCTAATCAGCCACACCAATGCAAATAAAAATTAAATATCACATCATCAACTTCTTCATGAAATAAAGGACCGTTAAGCCCATTGTTGATTTGCAAAGGCAAGAGACAATAAGATACAGCTTCACAAAGTCTTATCTTTGAGACGTGTCTAAATGGTTAACTCCTCAAAATCTCATTTAAGTTTTATTCATTTCCAGGAGTAAACTGAACACCTATCTTTTCCAAATCTCATACCAAGCACATCATAATCAATCTAGTCCTGTACAGTAGAACTTCGTTATGATGTACTCAGCTACAGCATATCCTCGGTTATAATGTGACACAATGTTCGGTCCCGTGAGATGCGCTACCATATTGGGTGGTATCGGATATAAGGTACTTGAAATATAGCGCACTGAATTGTACAGACCTGCTATGTATGTTATAACAAAGTTCTACTGTAAGCTTTTTTCATTAATTTGCAACAGGGACAAAAGTGTTAAATGCCCTGATTCGATTAAAACTTTAAAAACTTAATGTTTCCTATCCGCATACCAGGAAATTGCCAGCATCAGAATTACTCTCAACATGAATAATCCTGAAACTCCACAAGTCATCTACCCTAGCTTTGAGTTACAGTTCTTGTGAAACTTCAAACATAGTTACCATGAAGTGAATTTGATTTCTCATTTGACCAACTATAGGTCCATCCAAATAGCACGTACGCATTGAAGAGGGTGAGAGGGGGTTGGATTTAGGAGATTTTGAGTATGTACGATGTGCAAACTAGGAGGGGGTTGCAAATATGCCTTTTTTGCCTATGTACTTTATGAATGAGCCCTATTTAATAAAAATTACTAGAGCGCCTGAAATTTACAGTAAAACATAGTTATATAATGTGCAAAAACAGTTCATGACACTAAATCCTAGATACCTCTTCTGGTTTCAAATGCATATCTTCTAGAGCTGCATTGAAGAATTCTGCTGCAGGCTTTCCAATGACCGTGGCCTTAATGTCACAAGCAAACTAGAAAACAAGAAATAGATAGATAAACATAATACGTTGGCAAACATATGATGGCACAAAAGATGTGTGATGGGGGCGGGGGATGGCAGAGTGGGTTATGTGCTGGAGCGTCAGGCTGACGGAGCGGGTTCAAGCCCCGTTAGTGCCCCCAGTGGCTTTCACACAGGCAGTGATGCCATCTAAGCCACTTTAAATCATGCTAAGTTTTAAGTTTAACCACTGAAATTATTTTGACGTTTAGTCCATAGCTCCAAAGGCAATCGATCCACTGCCATGCTAAAAATTTTAATATTACAAGCCATGATGATGAAGACAAGGATGAAGATGACGACAACGATGATGATGACAATGAGTTCTCTACCCAGTTCTCTACCCAGATTCAAACCCTCAACCTTTGGCTGCATGAAACTCAAAAAACTATACCAAGTCCACCTCAGAAGACTACACTGATATCATAACCAGGCCCATCAACAGAAAATCCGAGCTCCTGGGCAGAGCAGTCACGGGACCATAAACAATTTTTAGCTTTATGGGATAATTTAGCAAAACCTTTACAATATCAGCCACAAAATTCAATGATTATAAAACCAAATGGAGAATACGTCGGATACATACGACGACGACGTTTTTTCGCTTGTCAAGACTTTTCAACCTGAAGTCATCCCTGTTTTGCATTCTTGTTTACAAGGAAAGAACGATAGAGGAAAACTACTCAACAACTAACCTACTAAATTTATAGGAAACTAATTTAAATTTCTTTTTTGTTACCTCAAGGGCACGGGCATAAGCACCACAATCCAGCATCAGTCCACCAACCTCTTTGTAGTATTTTCTAGAAAAATAAGATACCTCTTTATTTCAGTACAAGTAATATAATTATAATTAGAGCTTGCTGTGTGTTGGAACCTATGAATTAGTATCTTAAGTACTTTTTGTTTTGGAATTTTGAAGCTTGATGGCGCTTGATTATATTTCCTCTCCTGTATTACTCGTAGTCTTTGGTCTTGGCTTCTTGGTCGGTTGTGAAATTAAAGAAATTATATTATAATTCTCCGTTTTACTGGACTCTGTCTCTTCCATTTTGGTTGTTGCTGATTATGGACCTTTGCGAGAATAAAGCCTTTTAAATCAACCTAATTTCACTTAATAATATAACACCGCACTCCCAAGTTATCTGCCCCCAAAAATGTCCAGTTTTCACACCGCTTGTGAACCAGATGAGTGACGTAGCTTGATTACATTCTGTATCCCTCACAGACAGCTAGGAGTGAAGAACTCGTTCAAGGTTGCTACACAGTTAGCAGGGTCAGATCCAATTGCATGAAAAGAATCGTACAACTCCACCACACCCTCAAATAAAACTAGGATTTCAATAAATACACAAAAAAGGGTGAATTCTGTTTAAAAATCAACAGCGATACAAAAACACCAACATAGCCTACCCAGTGCCCAGTGTTATGAGGATTGCATTCTTGTCTTTAAGGAGCAGCTGAAAAGCCCGATTCAAATTGTCGTACGTGAATCTGTATTGAGCGTCGCCCAAAACAACACAATTTGGATTTGATGTGTTGAGGTCTTTAAATTCATCATCGACCGCTGAAACAAATAATCCAATGACAATTGAATGCATAAAACGATTATCATATGATATGTATCTTTATAATATGTATTGTAAAGATATGTATCTTTACAATAGCTCTGTTCAAATTCTAGAAGTCGATTACAGACACAGGAAAGATAGTTGTAAAGGTGCATTTTACAAAAAAATGGCATTACCCTCTTGCCTCACACAGTTCATGAACCTGCTTTTTCTTACCAGCTACACTATAAAGAATATCCAAAAATATTAAGGTCTTCTCGTTTACATCATAAAAGCAAATTATAACATGATATTCAAGCAGATTTTCAAAACACAACTATTCCATGCCTCATTTGCCACGTCCTGGCACTGTAACAAAATTGTCTAATAACATTAAAAAATAAAATAATAACAGAGCTATTGTTATTGTTGTTGCAGTTGCTATAAAAGCTTGAGCAAATTGGGAATTTCATTTTCAAGCCGAACAACACCGTCACAACAATATGCATGTGAAAGCATGAACTAATTTCAGGAATCAACCAAGAACAAGATTAAACAGACCTGACAGTACAGTATTTTGTCATGATTCCACAGTCCTGTATTAAGTCACCATTAGACACGACATCACAATTATTACTGGTATACTAATATACAAATATTTATTACATATTACTAGTATCATATTATATATTAATATAATAATAATAATAATAATAATAATAATAATAATAATCATCATCATCAGTGCTGAAAGTCAGCCGGAACGTGTTGGAACTGAGTTTCAGCACCTTTTAGGACCACGAAAGTTTTTTCCCATAATTTTTCAATATTTGTTCCAATATTGTAAAAGCACTGTGTACTTGTTGCAAAACTATTAATCTAAGATTTAAAAAGCGCTACAGAAATGTAAATGATGGCTACCCGTAGTTCGTTAGGGTTAGGGTTGCGCCAAGAGAGTTCCTGCACCTTTTTTCACAGACTTTCGGCACTGATAATAATAATAATAATAATAATAATAATAATAATGTATTGTCAGCACAGTTGGCATCTTGGTAATTAATATTACCGGTAAATATTACAGTGTAAGTATATTTACTCAGAAACTGAAAAAGTCACCTGGATCAACGATCAAATACGGCCGAAGGTTGTGCTTACGAAGGTAACTAATGGCCGCTGGAATTGGAGTGAAGATCTCATTCTCTCGCACGTCAAACTCGAGAGAAGCGAGTTTGTCGACTACTTGCTTTGACGTTCGAGTCGAAGTGTTGCTGCAAAATCTAAATGGGATTCCTGCTTCGCGAAGTCTAAAACAACAAATTTATTCAGTAAATGTTTCAACATTAATAAGCACAATCAAAAAGTCCAAGCTCTTCCACTACCATTACTACTGCTGCTACTATTACTACCATTACCACTGCTGCTGCTGCTACCACTACTGCTACTACTACTACTACTACTACTACTACTGCTACCACTACTACTGCTGCTGCTACTACTAGTCCTGCTACTACACTGCAACTTATACTACTATTTCTGCTACAACTAAATTCCAGGAGACACATGAAACATTGAAAAATTCCTAACAAATCCTAACTATGTTAGTGTATTTAAGTGTGAAATGGCTTTTAGGTTAATTTGGAGATTTGCCCATCAAAAGATGATAGGCAGCTACGTTATTCTACAAATCCATTACTCTAAGAATGAAATACATTGCCTGTTAATAAATTATTAGTTCTCTTGTAACTATTTTGATCTTTTTGGGCAGTGGGCACCAAGGTGGGCACTAAAGAAGTTATGGAAAAGCACTGTGGATAAATTCAAAAGGGTGGAAATTGCAAATGCGAGGATTCTAACTTTCTGACTGCTTCGGAGGATCCGTCGATCGCGACGTCCTTCGTTCCGCTGTCGTAGCAGACTCCGTAGACGTCCAGAAGGAATCCTCGGATGGGATTTCCATCTTTAAACCAGATTTTGTCCTCTCCGGTCGCCATCTTGTATAATGCAGCTATTAATGCTGCCGCTATAATAAGAAAAAATAACATCAAATTTTATTGTTTAATGTTGTTGTAAAAATTGACAAAGTTTTCATTACTATTAGCATTATTTTATTATTATAAGTAGTAGTAGTAACTATAGTAGGAGTAGTAGAAGAGCAAGTAATTAGGTAAAATATCGTGACTTTATATAGCGCTTTGCAGTACCGCAGTAGCTGTTATTCTTAGGAAGTTACACTGTAGGATTGTAGGTGCATATAATAATAATAATAATAATAATAATAATAATAATAATAATAATAATAATACATACATACGACTGCGCTATAATAAAATCAATCGAATGTTTTCTTTTACGTCATCGTTGTATTCATGACGACGGCGTCCATTCGATTTCAATTGTTAACGGAAAGTTGACTCAGATTTTGGGCGGAGTAGGACGAAAGAACGTCTTTCGAAGTGGAAAAAGTGGAAAAAAATCGCCTTCTCACCACCAAAACTACGGTATAAGCGCTTCCAGAACAGCTTCCTTCGTTATGCACATCGTTGGAATCTGAATTTTTCGAATAATTTAAATAGATTTCGGGACTTTTTATCGAACGTTGCTGGCTCATAAGTTTTCTGCTGGGCAGATAACCCCAGCATTTTACGACAGTTATGCATCTTATTTCTAATTGTTTCCCTTTATTTGTTAATTTTAGTTGTAGGCATAGGTCTATGGAACGACTGTGCTGATAACTAGATGAAGTGAGAGCTTATTAAGACCCGTATAGGCCTATGCCTATTGTCGATTTATTTGGCTAAATTTGTTATTTGAATAACTTAATCACATATCTTAATATTATTTCATAATTAATTTAATTATGTTAACTTAGTTGATCTTAGTCATAATTTGTAATCTTAATGCTTAATTAATTTAGTTAATTAACTTAATAATTGATCTTGGCAGCAGTTGATGGTCGTTCCATGATTTGAATCATAATCCTCCATTGTCAATTCCAATCAATAAGTTATATCATATATATATATATATATATATATATATATATATATATATATATATATATATATATATGCATATTTT
Source organism: Metaphire vulgaris (assembly GCA_018105865.1). Classification (NCBI taxonomy): domain Eukaryota; kingdom Metazoa; phylum Annelida; class Clitellata; order Crassiclitellata; family Megascolecidae; genus Metaphire; species Metaphire vulgaris. Next base: position 4,910,097 of record CM030849.1, read on the forward strand.
GATAGGCAATTGAAGGCTACATATTTGCATATTGTGATAAGTGTCAAAATATTGATGCGTTGCCTATGATGAATTGTTGCATATGATTAATTAAACTATTTCATAGACACAAAAGTCAAGATGAGTCTTCAGGAGGCCTTCAAGCGGTTCGCCAGCCGCAACAATAACACCGAGGCGACCACCACCGATATCAACAAATGGTGCAAAGATGCCGGTGTCTACGGAAAGAATCTGACTTCCAACCACACGGACATCGCGTACAGTAAAGCCAAAGTGAAGGGTGCCAAGTGAGCTTATCTTTTGGACTACTGTCGGATTATTAAAAGTTGACCAAAGCTTATCAAGTCTTGTTTAATTGAGCCTTGGTAAGCTGATTTGGCATTTACAAGAGGCTCTATAGGTTCTTCGGGTCATAGAGTATATTTAAACGTTGAATGACTTTGAAGAAGTGAAATGTAAAGATTTATCAAAAGTATGGATGCTTTTGTGATAAAATAGGCTTTGATTTTTGCAAAATTTGCTATTTCTTACATTTTGTTCGCTCAAAAGTTTTGGCAAGCAAATATGGATTTATAATGGTTGGTCAAATGTTATTCAAAATTTACAATGAATTGTGACTAATAAAAAGGTTTACAGTACAATGCACGTTTTGTCCATTTCATCAAAAATTTTGAAAGCCAGGTTTTCTTAATATAAAGAAAACTTCTGTGGTAGTTGGTAGTGATGAAGACATCTCATGAATTGTTCACATTGTGTGAATTTTAGAAACATAACATTTAATGAAATGGACGCACTGATAGCTGAGATGGCGGTCAAATACAAAGACGATAAGAAGTGTGAACTGGACCAGGCGATTAGTGATCTCAAAGAGAAACTGGCTGGAGCATCATCCCAGTTGCACGGAACTACTGTAAGTTCAGCCTTTTTATCCAATACAGCTAAGTGCTTCAGAATTCCTTTCCTTGCTGTGTTTAGTTAAACATGGGTATTCAATGTGGTGTATACACTTTTGAATACAGATTAGTTTAAGCGGTCTCGAAGGCTTATGAACTTATTCCAAAAGGGTAGACTAGAATTGACTGGAAAGTTCAGTTTCCTGGCACGGTATGTGTCTCAGAAATTGGTGAAACTTGTATTGGTGCAGATTTTTATTTTAATTTTATTATTTCAATATTTTCTCAGAGACAAATCATTAGCAGCAGCATCATCATCAGCATTAATATTTATGCAGCAGAGCTCAATGACATTTCAAAAATAGTTCAGTCAGTTCAGTAGTTATAGGCTGGGTGTCCTGGGCACATAGTATTGCATGCAGATATAAAAAAGAAGGTTTGCCTAAAATTTACCAGTTTCTACTCAAAATGTTAATAACCAAAAATTCTGCAAGAGTGAATGTCAACTTAACCTTGAAGTTGAACTGTTGGAATTCTCCCTCCCTCATACCTTAGGGGATGCATGAAATACTGAAAATTTGTCTTATAGTATTAAGCATTTTCACAGTATTTATAGGATTGTATTATTAGATGCCAAATTAGGCCTATGAGTGTGCTGGATTGAGTGCTGCCTGCAAATCTTCGTCAGTTATTTTCTATTTTTAGAAAGCCATGAAAGTTGGTGGAGTTGATCGTCTTACTGACACGAAACTGTACACCGGAGCTCACAAGGAGCGCTTCGACGAAAGCGGCAAGGGAAAAGGAATTTCGGGTCGCGAGAACGTCACCGACAACTCTGGCTACGTTGGCGCGTACAAGGGTTCGGGAACCTATGACAAGGGCCACTGAAGACACTTTTCCAGTCTATCAAGCTTTCTCCACGGAGATGGACAATAAAAATGGCAGCTACATCAGAAAAATGTTTACTGTTACCATCAGAACCATTGAGTCTTTGATATAATGTTGGCATGTTTTCTACATCCATATTTCCATTCATATGCCTATCACTGTTGATGCTCTTCTCTTGTTTCTAGGATGAAAGTCCTTTGAATGTTCCATTCAAAGGACTCCACTTTTTATTTTGCATTTTTGACTCAGTCTCTCTCTCACTTGAGTTCTGTCCTTGCATTCACACTGATAATGGGTGATTGTATCAATCTTTACCTATTCATATACTGGTCTATTATTTTGGTTGACTGATTTTGTCATATTAGCAGAATGATTCATATCTTGGCAGTCCATCTGTCCTTCCCTACTCCTACCCAAAACTCTAAGTCTAAAAATAGCATTCTGACTTTGACTGATCTGTATTTACTTTTGAATGGAAAGCAAATTCTATCAATGCAGTCAAATTCCAAAAATCGAATATATGAAATGTGCAATGTCAAGCTGGCACACAATGCAACTTTGTTATTTAAAATCTAATAAAGCGTTTTATCTTCAGTGTCTTGTTAGTCTTTTGACTTTATATGGTAGTAGCGATGCGTAGCCAGGAATTTGATGAGGGGGTGGGGTATAATCTTTAAAAACTTTAAAAATCCTAAAAACTTTAAGGTGGACCGATTTTGGAATCTATCTATCTATCTTTCTGTCTATCTTTCTATCTACAGTGTTTATTCTAGGCCTTCTTAGGGAGGAATCCCCCCCAAAGTTTGAAAATTCCCCCCCTCTCCAAATTTTTTTATATGTCGGCTGGGGAATGGAAATTTCCCCCCAAACGTGTGAAAACTCAAACCTTGTCCCCCCAAACATTTCAACCCCCCCCCAATGTCAAGGGGGCTGGAATAAACACTGACCTATCTATCTATCTATCTACACATGACGATTTATAGAGCGCCGTAGCTTTGACGAAGGCCAAAAACAAAAGCGCTTTACAGACAACTAGCTATATATATATACCTATAAACTCCCCGTCGCTATTCCTCTGAAAGGTAGGTCCCGTAGTCGAGTCCGAGCGTATGGTTCCAGAGCTTATCTGCTTATCTCCAGTCTAGGCAATCAGGGACATAGACAGCATTTAAATGAATAAGTATAAAGAGGGGTAGGACCTACTTCTAGGGAATGGGGAATTCCAGCCCACTTGTTAAATAGCTAAGGGAACATGGGAATTGGCAATCATTTCCTTGAACTGGTCTGGACTGACCCAAATATCACCGAGGGTAAGTTAGATATTTCACAGAAACAATGCCAAAGGTTAAAACAGAGTTAAAAGTAGGGTTGCCAGATGTCCGGTTTTTAACTGGACTGTCCAGTATTTTGCCTATTTGTCCGGTGAAAAAACTGAGGCAATATCGGACATGCATGTGTCCGGTATTTTCTTGCAAGCTACCAAACTACAGCAAGCAAGTCACTCCTAGTCTAATACAATGCAACATTTTGGCTATAATTCCCCTATAGGGGCCTAAATAAAATATGTCTGGGAAACCCTAAATCCTAAATTGTATTATTAAGCAGTCTAAAGCAGGGATTCCTAAGCATTCTAGAACCGCTGCCCACTTCAGCGGTTTTGTAACATGCTGCGACCCTAATCATAGCATGTAATATTTTAAAAATGCATTAGGCCATCTGGCGAACGTTATTTGAAAAGAATCTTCTGAGTTTTGAATACATTTATTCAAAAATGGCAAAACAAAAGCTCTTACTCAGTTCTAATGAAAATATGGTAAATATACCAGGTAGAATTGCTCATATTTTACCAAATAAGACAAAAGGAGAAAAATAGATTGTGAAATTTCTAGAATATTATCGTCTTAAAATTTTGCCAGGAACATACATTTTTAGGCGTTTAAAAATCCTATGAGTATGGTAAAAATCGTTTTACCGCTAGGTTAGAATGAATAGCCCAAGACCAATAGATTCTCTATTGTTTTTGGAGTTTCAGAGCAAAATGGTCGGAATACGCTTTCCTTGCTTTATTGCGAAATAAAATTAAATTTTTAGAAAGTACCGTTATTGTCACTTGCAGTTTTAAGGGCCTGCATTGGCTCACATTCTATTGGCTTACTCGATCAATTAACTACATGAAAGAAAATTAGTGAGATGCAATTTTTAAGCATACAACTGAAAAGACAGGATAGTAGGGCCTACTAAAAGCACCGAGTCCAGTAAATAGAAACTGTACAAAGTCATGTACCCGGAGACCCGAGCCAAATGGCCCTCCTGGTCCCCCTCTGAATGGGCCTGACAAGGGTCATGATATCCATCTTTAGTTTATATTGTAATCGATTGTAAATAGAAAAGCGATTGAACCCTGTTTGATGTTCAGAATATATCGACTGATAGAATTCTAGACCACGTTGCATAAACAACTTGAAATCGATTCTTTTGAAGAACATGTCGGATTAACACAAAATCTTGGCGCACAGTGAAGTATTAAACAGTGCTAATTAGCTAGTTTATCCAATTAGCTTCATTAATACTAAGATCTGTCTAACAGAAAATCCTCAATTTGAGCAACTTGATGCTTTAGCGCAATCGTCCAAGAGCTTCTTTAAGCATTTACCTAAATTTCTTTTTGCTAAAGCAGAAATGAGTCAGGATCAGTGCGTTTGGTACATATTGGCTTGACATACCGCGATAGTAATAAGTTAGTGAGCAACATATAGGCTTGAAAGGTGTGAAAGTCAAGTATCTTTCCGACTAAACTTATTCGATTCGATCTAAATGTTCTGAAAAAATCCGAATTTCAGCTACAATTTAGACTCTAAAAAGAAAACCGACTCAAGAATAACAATCACAATATGGGACAAACTCAGCGGTGAAAATAAATCGCCATATTATCATAATCAATTAACAGAAAATCGCGCGCTTTTATTTTTATATATATAGAAGCACGTCGTTGTGACGTCACAGAAGACAGGACACCACGCGACACGCCTTCAGCGTGGAGTGTCAGGATGACGACGCAAGAATACATATACAGAGCAGAACCGGATTGAACCGGTTTGAACCGGCGTAAACCGCTCTCAACCGGCGTTGTTGCCTTATGAAACAGTGCGGTGCACACCATCGACACCAGGAAACGAAGGAGGCGAATGAAGAAGCTGCTACGGATATCGAAGACCGTTGCAGCCGTGGCAGACTCCCGGAAGTCCCGGAGATCCGGTAGTACCCGGCTGTCCCGGGGGCCCGGGTCTTCCAATTGGTCCTCGTTCTCCAGGAGATCCAGGGCGGCCGACGCCGGGTGGTCCCGGTGGACCTAACGACCAAGAAAGTACAGTGTAAAATATCCACAATGTTATATATATATATATATATATATATATATATATATATATATATATATTAGGTGGGTCATAAAAATTGTTTACTTAGTTTAGTATTTTTTGCATTCTCCATCATTTTCAACTAAAAGTTGCTGGTACTTAGTGAGCTCAAAATTTTAAAAATGTTATGCATTTTGGTTTGGTGCCTATAGGGCAACTTTTATTCCATAGCCAAAAAAATGTTATGACCCACCCTAATATATATATATTAGGGTGTTATATTAATATATATATTATATGGGGCGGGAAGATAGATGAGTGGTAATATCATTGGGCAGGTACGCCGACGACACGGGTTCAATCCCGTAGGAGCCCCTAAGGTCGACTCAGCCTTAATCGCTAGAGGGCGGTAGTAACATCAAAAATGAGTAGCAATGGCAACATTGCGATAGTAACCATAGGTTCGGCGGAAGAGACTGGCCACCGTCCGCCGATGTATGGCTTAGCCACCTATGGGCTGCTGGCTACTAAATACGGGATCAGCACCGGACCCTACGGGCGTGAGCCTACGGGTGAAAACCTTTAACACGTTGACTGCGGCCTATTAAATAACTGAGACGCGGATACTATCGACGAGAGTCTACGACCTCCGTGGCTTTCCAGTTCCTATACAAAATGCGTGCGATCATGCGTGAAGTGAGTGACAGCCGTTAGATTATTCCCAAGGCCCGATCACGTTAGACGCCTACAGAGGAAAATATCTTGAAACAGATGCAAGTGTTTAGAGGCTAGAGCCACCTGTTACTAGAATGACTTTCTCTTTCCTCAGGTACGCACCAATTCATACGAAAAAGTGCAGGTGGTCTGTAATGTGCTCCATAACCGCGCCAGGTAGACCTTGTCAGGGACTAGTAGTTATCTCAACAATGGCGAATGGATAGAACAATCAATGTCACGGGTCAAGAATGCAAAGCAATAAAAATGGCAATTATTGTGGCAAAATGGACGCTATAGCCGATATAAATTCCAGGCTTTATTAGTAAGGACCTCAATTATCTGGTCCAAAAACGCTGACGGCATTACGTCTATGGTGATACAAGTGATTTGGGGTATTTATATTGAAGCTGAGGCGTGGGGTTCAGAAGGTGGGCCTTTTAGAAGGCCAATCGACGTTCTCCAGTAGAATGTGGCGCTTCCGATTGGCCATTTAGTCCACCTGCTTCAATAGACGGCGCACCTATCTCAAGTGAACCAAGACTGCTATTATAATTAGCATGGAGTGAATTGAGCTTCTTTGAATCTTTATTGAGGCGGCGAAGCATGAGTATATTGTGGTTTTTTGAACAGGTGTTTATAGGGCAAATATTCATACATTTTCTATACAATTTGCTTTTCTTGATCGGTCACTCATTCTAGTAGCTAGAGAAAGCAGAAAAATGAATCCAAGATCCGTATAAGCTAAGATATTTGGCATTGAACTAAGGACGTCATATGACGTCCCTAGCGCCCTGAGAAACCAAAATAAGGACGTCAGTTGACGTCCCTAGCGTTCAACGTGTTAAAACCTTTATATATATATATAATGTGCCATCTTCGAGTCCACGGTTGGTATATATATATATATATATATATATATATATATATTATATATATATATATATATATATATATATATATATATGCGCATATGGGCAAATAAAACTGGTACCGCCTTGTTTCACCGTAGATGCTTCCACAATCCCTGGGGTAAAATGCATTCAATTTGGTGAACTTCTGTGTTATGATGTCTTGAATGCATGCCATTTAAGGTTTTCTTCCCATTTCCTAAGAGCAGCGTCGCGACCTAGCGAAATCCAGTCATGCATTTTGACCCAATGGCTGTGAAAGTATTTACAATGAAGCAGGATGGTGGTACCAGTTTTTATAAAACATCTGACTTCAAACGAAATGGAGCTTGCTTCAGACAAAAATGATCTCAGACATTTTTGCAACATTATTTTCCACATGTTTGTGTATTTCTAGTAAGAAATGTATTCTAAGTTCGAACTTAACATCTTTAATCGTATACGAGTATACGAGACATGAAACGTAGTATACTTAAAAAAACTTAAACTTAGTATAAAACTTAAAAACTTAAACTTAGTATACGAGACGTGAAACGTATTCTTACCAGGCATTGCGCTTATTTGAGGTTTGACTTGTTCGTAGCGGGCTCCGTTTGATCCCCTCTCTCCTCTCTCGCCTTGGTCGCCTATAAGCATCCCACATCTTTTATATTTGAATTTTGCGTAGTCTGATTGGTGCTACGATTTTATTTAATATATATTCTTCATAGGGGCGGGAAGTTAGCAGAGTGGTAGCGGCTTTGGCCGATGGAGCAGGAGGTCGAGTCCCGCAGGAGCCCTGAAGGTCGACTCAGCCTTTTTCGCGGTGGTAAAATGAGGAGCAGTGGTAAAAATCTCTGCGATAAGTCAAACAGGTACGCTACGCGATACACTAGCCCCGTATCCGTGACATTGCACGCCTGGCTGAGGGCTATAGAAACGGAGATCAGCGCCGCCTTATGAGCCCGTGAGGCTCGGTGAAGGACTTTGACTTTTTTATATATTCTTCATACTGATGTATGGCTTCGATACTTCGCTAAAGGTCCTAGTCTTTGAAATCTGAAACGTTCCTGTGTGTAGCCTACTACACACAATGTGGTATTCGACAGTCTGACCAGTGAGGGAAAAGAATCAGACCAGTAGAGAAAGCATTTTTACTTGCTTCACTGGTATTATAATTATTATTATCATTATAAATAAGTTAGTTAAATAAGTTAATTACAATACGTAACTTCCCCTTGTTATATATAGGGTGGACCAGTGAAGTGGGAGTCAATAAACAGTGACCAGAAAATGCTCTCTCTCCTTTCCCCTTGAAGATACCACACTGTTTATGCATCTTATTCAGTGGCGTAGCCAAGGGGGAGGTTGGGGATTAAAACCCTCTTGACCGCCCGACCAAAAATTTTTTCATTGTGTTTCACAAGCTTTTTATTTTCTGAATCGGTTTTGGTGGTTATTAGTTAAACCCCTCTGGCTGCCCGACCCTAAATGTTCTTAGCGCTATAGAATCTAACTGTTCTAACAACTAACGCAATTAAGTAAGGTGACGACCTTTTTCATTTTTTTGCTTGTCAATATTTTTCGAAGTTGGAGGTCATAACTCCTCCCTCTTCCGGAAATCCTGGCTACGCCACTAATCTTGTTTAATCAGTGCATTGTTGTGCCTGTTGTACAGTTTTCATTTTCTGAAGTGTTTTGCTCGAATCAATTCTTAGACATTGAACATAAAATGGCATAAAGACGAATGCCACAATGAAGTTTAGAGTACCAGGTATAAACATTAGGCATCATAACGAACTGCAATTTCTAGAATCGCTAAAGGGACGCAGTTTTTATGAAATACATAAAAACAAGACAGGTAAACCCAGGCACATACCTTTCGGCCCTGGAGCTCCGTCAGAACCAGGCGCACCTTGCACTCCTGGATATCCCCTTTCTCCCTGTGGTCCAGGATGGCCAGCTTCACCTTTCAAATAGCATATGTGCTTTATTAACTTCTTGATAGCATAGCAAACGGATATGCTGCAATGTATTTTTAAATACAATCAAAATTTTCACGTTTCAATATAAACGAACATTGTCTGAAATTCGAATAGTTTAAATCAATAATAAAATACAGTACTGTGAAATTCATTGGTCAAATCACTGATCTGGCCAGTGACACCATATTGGTAACAAAATGGACGTTTAGGAAAGAGGACATATAGAAACTAGACTAGAGGCATTCGACATGCGAATTTGGCGAAGAATAGAACAATCAGCTGAAAATTTTCAAAATAACCAATGAAGAAGTCTGGAAGATGATAGAGGAGAAGAAAAGTCTAATGAACACTATTCGTACTAGACAAAAGAAGTGGACAGGCCATGTTCTGAGAGAAGAATCAAGCCTACTAAGAGAAGTACTAGAAGGAAAGATGAAAGGGAAAGCACAGAAAGGGCGACCAAGGACATCGATGCTGTAGTTTGATCCTACGACAAAGAACAAGTAGGCTCTATGCAACCCCGAAGAGAAAAACTCAAGATAGAGAGGAGTGGCGACGCTGTACTATTGAACCTGTCTCTGGACAGAGCATCTGAAGAAAGAATTCATCAGTACCGGGTATGCCCTGAATTCCTTGAGGTCCGGGTTTTCCAGGTATCCCGAGTCCAGGAACTCCTGGAGGACCGTGGAGATCTCGTGTGATTTCTTCTAGACGTTCTGAAAACAGGAATCGCCACACATTTCAGGCTAAAGGCAACGCAGGCGAGAGAGCTTTATCGTTTGCCACCTCTACTGCAGATTAGATTACTACTACTACTACTACTACTACTACTACTACTACTACTACTACTACTACTACTACTACTACTACTACTACTACTACTACTACTATTATTATTATTATTATTATTATTATGACATTTTCTTGTGCTCCATATCACCAAATGTTAGCAGAGACACATTACAGAGTTTAGCAATAAAAATAAATTAAATAATAGTAATCACATAGAAACAAAAATGAATTAAATACAATCCAAGGCAGAAAAGAATATGATTGTATTATGATGATTATAATCAGCAGTACACCTATAGCATTGAACTTCTATATTGCCATTTAAGTAATGTTCTTGGCATCAGTCGATGGTCGCTTCTTGATTTTAATCTTAATCTCCCGTTATGAAATCCAAATTAGATTAGAGAGAGACATTATTTTCAAAAACATACAATTTAGGACCTTATTACCACTACAATGTTATGCTGCAAGAACTTTGTATTTAGTGAATTGTGTGATAACTAACCTCGCAACATCTGGGAACAGATATCTCGCACTTCAGCATGCGTGACACTTCGACCCTGGCAAATACATCAAAAAAGTTGGTCATGACCAAAACCAAACACCCCTTGCGGAAATCCTGGCTACGCCACTGACTATGGTCAATGAACCTAAATGTTAGAGCACACCTAATGTATACATTTTGCACATACTGACTGATTAATTAGTGTCTTTTTTGAAACAGCCAATAGTGGTTTATATCTGCTTCCCTAAAACCTACCGGTAGCCCTGGAATTCCAGGCATTCCGGCCTGTCCACTGTCACCGGACGGTCCAGAAGGTCCTACAGGCCCTGGTGCACCGGGTACTCCGGCGTTTCCAGGCATTCCAGGATTTCCTGGTTCTCCTGCTGAACCTCGAGGTCCAGGCTGGAAGAAAATTGTCAAGGAAAATGCTGAATTCTCGTTAATAGGATTAACAGGTCATTGACGTAAACTTGAATGAAAAAGTGGGGCCCAGTTAAATAAGTTGTTCCTTATTGCAGAAAGAGGTAGGCACATGATAAATTCATAAATTCATCAATAACAGCTGTCATGACTATAATTATCCTATATAAAGTCTCCCCAAATAAAAAGAGTAAATGAAATCATACTGATTTACCTGACCAGGAGGCCCAACTGAACCACTTACACCCTAAAAATTAAAACGGTAACAGATAATTCGCAATAATGATAACGACGCTAATGATGATGCTGATGAGGGTGGCGATGATGATGATGATGATGATGACGATGATTCACTTTTATAGCATCAGTACCAATGAGCATAGGTATAAGCAGTGGCGTAGCCAAAGGGGTTGGGGTTAACCCTCTCCCCGGCTGTTCTCAGTGTAGCCAAGGGGGTGGATTTTTGGAGGTTAACACTCCTTGGCTGTTACACAAATTTTGTAATATAATAGTTGAGGACCTACTTTTTGCTTGTCATACATTTTTACCGTGTTGTTAATAATGGAAATCATCATGGCTAACCTTTTTTGTCGGAATTTTCCGAAGTTGGGAATCATGGGAACCTTAACCCCACTTAGCAAACTCCTGGCTACGCCACTGGATATAAGACTTTAATATTACTATCATTTATCATTGATATTAGTGATAGTCTTCAGACAAATATCCTATTAGCTAAATTAGTTAGGCGCATGATATTGGAATTACCGTCAAAACACGCAGCTCCTATATAACGAGGAAGTATGCTTAACCTTCCTAGCGTTAACAACGGGTTGCGGTCGTCGGAGAATTCTGAAACTAAAAGCGTTAAGTACGGCTCACGGTCGTCTATTGTCTACGTCTCCAATGGAGCAGGTGCAGCTGCAGGAGCAGAAGGTGACCACCCACTTAATTGTTTTGGTGACACGCCCAACCAAATGGAGCCGCGGTCTTTGGCACTCGAGGTATTCTTAGTGGACACTCTGAGCCAATTATTGGCATTCCAATATCCAATGCCCTTCGGCCAAAGGAGGGAACCATTGTTCTCCGCTGAATAGTGTGACATATGGGACGGTCCTTCGGAAGCAATGCAAGAATCCATGGAACGCTTTCTGCATGGAAAAATGCCAGAGAATGTAACCTCAAGGAGGTTAAGTACTTACCGGGGATCCTGGCGGTCCTGCGGGTCCATACAGCGCTCCCTGTCCATAATAGGATTTATCTCCTGATCCATTGCTACCGTTTGGATGACCAACACCACCAGCTATAGAGCCGGAACCCTTTCACACCAATCAAACAAAGCACTTCTTCGATATGTAATACGGATTGTATATATACTGTATATATATTCTTTATGACAATTTGTCTAGCGCGGTAACATAGCAATGGCCAAAGTCCAGCGCGCTTTACATAGAACAGATATATATTTATAATATTAAAATCCTTATCTGTTTGTCCAGTTTGTCTGTTGCCTTCAAGCGTTCTGATTGGTTGACTATTGGTAGACGGTTTAGGCCGTTTAGTCCTTACGTCGCGCTGCGTTGGTGGGCGAGCGTTGACTATTGGTAGACGGTTTAGTCCTTACGTCGCGCGAAGCGTTGGTGGACGATGTTCGAAGACGACGTTGCTATTGGTAACAATTGTTCGTAGAACCGGTTTAGTCGAGTCATTGCAGCGTCAGAGGGCTGGGCGTGCGACGACGTTGCTATTGGTAACAATTGTTCGCAGCCTGAGGTAGTTGAGCAATTTTAGCGTACATTTTAACGTACACAAAAAATACGTCTACAGCGTCACAATTGGCCACAGTTGCGTGATTTTAACGTACATAGGCCTAATTATTACGTGGCGCAGAGCTTGGCTAGGTGGCGATCATTGAAATGTTGTTCAGCATGAATTCAATGATTGGGTATTAGGTATAGGTATTGGATTAGTATTATCCTGCACTGCGAGCGAAGCGGAGCGTTCGAAGCGTCTTAATTGCAGCTCAAACCCCCGTTCCCTTTCCCTCTCCCCATCCCTCTCTCAAACAAACCCCCTCCCCTCCCCCACCCTCTTCCCTCCCCCACCCTCTTTCCACCCCCTCCCTCTCCCCACCCCCTTCCTCCCCCCAACCCTCCAAACCCTCTCCCCTCCCCTCCCAACCCCCAAACCTTCTTCCCTCCCATCCCAACCCCCAAACCCTCTCCCAACCCCTTCCTCCACCCCTCTTCCCAACCCCCTTCCCTCCCAACCTCTCCCAACCCCCTTCCCTCCACCCCTCTTCCCATCCCTCTTCCACCCCCTCTCCCCATCCATCTCCCAACCAACCATCCCTTTGGTTGAGCTTGGCTGTGTGCCTCCGGAATATACCCTCCTTCCCTCTCGAAATCTACCGCAATTTGACGCAAATGTGCAACGTCATGCCCTATAGATTAGCATTATGAGATTTTTGCATAGCTACGGAAATCTACCGCAATTTGACGCAAATGTGCAACGTCATGCCCTATAGATTAGCATTTTGAGATTTTTGCATAGCTATGGAAATCTACCGCAATCTGACGCAAATGTGCAACGCCATGCCCTATAGATTAGCATTATGAGATTTTTGCATAGCTACGGAAATCTACCGCAATTTGACGCAAATGTGCAACGTCATGCCCTATAGATTAGCATTTTGAGATTTTTGCATAGCTACGGAAATCTACCGCAATCTGACGCAAATGTGCAACGCCATGCCCTATAGATTAGCATTATGAGATTTTTGCATAGCTACGGAAATCTACCGCAATTTGACGCAAATGTGCAACGTCATGCCCTATAGATTAGCATTTTGAGATTTTTGCATAGCTACGGAAATCTACCGCAATCTGACGCAAATGTGCAACGCCATGCCCTATAGATTAGCATTATGAGATTTTTGCATAGCTACGGAAATCTACCGCAATTTGACGCAAATGTGCAACGTCATGCCCTATAGATTAGCATTTTGAGATTTTTGCATAGCTACGGAAATCTACCGCAATCTGACGCAAATGTGCAACGTCATGCCCTATAGATTAGCATTATGACATTTTTGCATAGCTACGGAAATCTACCGCAATTTGACGCAAATGTGCAACGTCATGCTCTATGGATTAGCATTATGAGTTTCAAATGTTCCGTTTAGTACTTTAAACTTTAAAGGTCCCTTTTTATAATTCCTTACGTTTCTATCGATTCCTGAAATTTTTATCCCCGGGTTTCTTGCAAAGGAATTAATTATTCATCGATTATTAGTTAAATTAAATGCATGTTTGTGCAGCGCCGAATGGTGAATAGGAGCTTCGTATAGCACCTATATCTCAGCGGTTATAAACGTAGAAAGACGCGGTTACGTTTCGCTTAAGGCTAATTTTATAGAGCACATTTAGGCCCGATTTGTGTAAGCAGTTTATGTTTAATTTGTTTGTTGGAATATTCGTTGCCTCGAACGAAGCGAGCCTGCACTGCGAGCGAAGAGAGAAGCGAGTGCGAGCGAAGCGATCATTTGTTAGTATAATATTAAGATCCTTGCTCTGTATGTCTGTTACCTTCAAGCGTTCTCATTGGTTGGCTGTGTGAGCCCATCTTGGTTGGCTGTGTGACGTTCTCATTCGTTACCTTCAAGCGTTCTGATTGGTTAGCTGGGTGAGCATTCTGATTGGTCGTTCTGGAATCTTAGGCTTCGCGAAGCGAAATGCGACGCGAAGCGAACGGCGACGCGAAGCGAACAGCCACGCGAAGCGTTTGACGAAGCGTACGTTGCAGCGTCATAGTGTGTAAGGCCTACAACTCCCGAAGCGAACGGCGACGCGAAGCGAACGGCCACGCGAAGCGTTTGACGAAGCGTACGTTGCAGCGTCAGAGCTTGGCTACGTGGCGTATGTACGTCATTGAAACGTTGTTCAGCAGCATGAATTCAATGATTGGGTTTTAGTATTATCCTGCACTGCGAGCGAAGCGAGCGCGAGCGAAGCGAGCATCTTTCTAGTATATATATATATATATATATATATATATATATATATATATATATAAGCGGTTCAGTGCCATGTTTAGCTCGTTAGAGCTAAACATGGCACTGAACCGCTTGACGCTGATCGCTAAACAGGACGCCCTAATTTTGCTTAGAATGTCGCTCACCCATTCTAAACTTTTGCACCTTTTACGTTGCACACCATGCACAGGCCATCCACTATTAGAAAACTTCGACGACGCTATGCGTGAGGGACTGAGCCAGATCCTTAATCTGCGTCTGTCAGACAGCCAATGGGTACAGGCTACGCTCCCAATCAGAGATGGGGGACTGGGGATTCGCCGGGTGTCTGCGCTTGCACCGTCTGCCTTCTTGGCTTCAGCTGCGAGCACCCGAGATCTCCAGTCGTCCATTCTTCTGAAGGCAAGTCTGCCTACGGACCCACGTGAGACCGAGATCATCGCCCAGTGGAGAGAAATGAGCCAAATGGATAATCCTGGTTCGGGCCCTCTCCACAAGCAGTCCACTTGGGATCGGCCTCTGATTCTCAGGGAGTTTAACCACCTGCTCCAATCTGACCAACGGCAGTACCATCAGGCACGTCTACGAGCCGTTTCAGTGGAGCACGCCGGGGACTGGCTTTATGCGCTGCCCATCGCTTCCTGTGGACTGCGCATGGACGACGAGGCAGTCAGAATCGTCGTCGGCCTCCGCCTCGGTGCCAACATCTGTGAACGGCACATCTGCCCTTGTGGGGAACAGGTGTTGGAAGTCGGCTCTCATGGCCTGTCTTGCTCACTCGGCCCAGGCCGCGTTCCACGTCACGCAATGATTAATGACGTGGTCTACCGGGCGCTTCTTCGAGCGGGCATTCCATCGGTCAAAAAACCACCCGATCTCTCGCGTTCTGACGGTAGAAGACCGGACGACCTCACTCTAATCCCGTGGCACGCCGGCCGTAGCCTGATTTGGGACGTAACCGTGGCAGACACAGTTGCTGCCACCCATCTACCCATCACGTCTTTGTTGGCAGGTGCGGCTGCTGAGGCAGCAGCAGTTCGTAAAAATACCAAATACGCAGATCTGACAACAGATTACAATTTCTTGCCATTGGCCTTTGAATCCTTCGGCCCAATAAGTCTCGACGCACAGATTTTCATCAGACAATTAGGTCGTCGTATTTCAGAGTCTTCCGGAGACAAAAGGGAAGGAAGCTTTCTTTTTCAGCGTTTGTCCATGGCCATACAGCGCTTCAACGCCATATCGTTTCGAGGAACTTTTTCCGTGGCCGACCTCGAAGAACCTGACGAGAGTTAACACACATTAATTTCTGTCTCCGGACAATTTTTATCTCTCATAAGACCCTCGGGAATGAAGTACCGAGGGCAAAAAAAAATAAATAAATAAAAAAAAAATATATATATATATATATATTGCACGGATTACATGCATATAACTATATGAAATCTGTGCAAACATATACTTTCATATAGACTTTCATATATAATATATATATTATATATATATACAATATTATATATATAATTTGTTCACATATATAATTCGTGCATCTATATAATCTGTGCACATAAGTATATATATATATATATATATATATATATATATATATATATATATATATATATATATATATATATATATATAAAGCACCTAGGACAATAATATAATAAAATCAATCGTTGCCTATAACCCTGTGCTAAATCAGCTCACTCACACGCATATGCACACAAACACACGCACACACATATAGGCCTATATGCATAAATAAATTATATATATATATATATATATATATATATATATATATATATATATTGTATAGCCAACTCCAGTATTCCGCCAGATAAAAAAATCTTTAAATTATTGTTGTTTTGTAATTTGCTGTCGAAATATTAACATCTTGGCAGTATTTCACATTTGAGTAAACACAAATAGGCCTACATGTTGCCTATAGAACTGCTATTTTAACGAACGATAATGTAAAACACTACGAAACTTAAGTTATCAAGGTAAATGTTTAAATTTTTACCGGTCCGGGAGGACCAGGCAATCCCTGAAACAAAGCACATAAAGAAGCTCATTAGTTTAACATCCGTATAAACATTCAAATGCGCAAATAAATAAAATTGATCTTCTAAATAAGGCGAATGATTACTTCGTCTTCGTTAAGGCTAGCTACTTAATTGAAAATAATTCAAGAATTATGTTAACATTTAGCCTATATATGCGGCACAAATGTATTAATGAACATGTCTAAGATTAATCATTGGGCGTATTCATTACATGATTGGTCACTAAACGCATGATTTCAGGGCCTTCTATCGCTTTTGAATGGCACAAAGGATAACCGAATTTCCAACATATCGAGATTTTTAAATTTAAAAATTAAAAAAAAACTACGGTAGAGCTTCGCTATAACCTACTTAGAGGGTTTGCAAAATTTATTACGTTTTATGCGAGGTACACCATATCCAGTACTTTCCCCCTTACGGTATGGCATCACACGAGACCGTATATTGCGATACGTTATAACCGACTGCACGGTATAACTGAGTATACGCTATAACGACGTATTGTATTTGGATAAACTTTCATCTGTCTAAAGGCTTCACAATAAACTTTGACCGATAAAATTGTTTTCCAGAGTGTCTCCTTTAGGAAGTTGACATGAACGATAAAAGGCGTTTCCCCTAGATCCATCGAGGTATTCTTGTGCAAACTAACTGTTTTTCGTACGTACATTAAAAGAATGGCGAAAAAGATTTCCACAATGGTCACAAAGCAAAATGAACCAGTTAAATATACGTACCGGAGGACCTGCAGGGCCAGGAGGGCCAGAGGGACCAACTGGCCCCATCAAGCCCGCAGCGCCATTAGCTCCTTGTTGACCCTAAAAGAAAATGGCATTCTGCATAGACTATGCTTCGAGGTTAACTCTTAGCTTAGTGGCATGTAATTTTTATGCAATTACTTGCTAAAACGGTCGCTATTGTGAGAAAAGAAACAATTCATTTAGAAATTTTTTAAAAATTGCAGTAGTTTAGAAAGTCACAGACATATTATGTATATTTATCAGACAAGTTATCTAACGCAGGTCAACCCGGTAAGATAAAGTTTCACATAGGCCTATTATTCTCATTACTGCCCTTGCGTCGTCTCTCGAAATACCATCAGTGCTGCTTTCAATATTGCAGAGACAATTTGTATCAATTCGTTGCTAGTCTTACTAATATAGATCCACGTATACTGAAAATTTCATTTTGATCAATTTAATTATGATCGCGAGTTTTATCATTTTTTTTTACAAATCTTCATTTGTTTATTTCTCTCCCAACATTCTGGTGCCATTTGACCCTGGCGCGGCAAGCTCGTTCTTAGTCTGCGTAATGACTAGTGCAGGGATGGGCAAAGTGCGGCCCGCGGGCCGAATGCGGCCCTCGAAGCCCTTTTGTGCGGCCCCCGACATCGAGAAATATTGCACTAATGTGCGGCCCTCTAAAGCTTATGTAACATTTGACAACACCTTAATGGAAAATTCAGCATTCATTGAGCATTGGATTTACACTTTGTCACTTGATCGTTAACTAGAAATGATTCTTTTAATATTTACTAACTTTTCTTCGACTTGACAGTCTTGGCTTATTAATAAATACTTAACACTGCACAGTATATAGGCCTAATACGTTATGTTAAAGTCGTTTAGGAAACTACTTAAAATTGTCTTCTAAATGCCAACAAATTGTGCGGCCCTCGACTTTCGTCACAGACACTTTTACGGCCCTCTGATAAAAATTTGTGCCCATCACTGGACTAGTGGGAACTTAATGCGCCACTGTATGCAAACTATGAATTTCTCAGTTAAACACATATAAACATTTATGAGCTACAACATCAAATGTACTCGTAAAACTACGCTACTCACCAGCGGTCCAGGAGGTCCAGGTGTCCCCGCCGGTCCTGGTAATCCTCTCTCTCCACTCGATCCCTTGTGAAAAACACAGACTAATCACAGAATATTGCCAACATAGCACAGTAGTATCTACTTTGTGGAAATAGTCATTTAGATCATATTATTAAACACGCAGAGAACATGAAAATAACAATTAATAGAGGTTTACAAAGAATGGGAAGAATGAAAACGTTATGGAGGAACAAAAACTCAGCCATGCATACAAAGCTGAAACTGTAATAATACATTAGTAATATATCAAATTTTATATGGATCAGAAACCTGAGTACGACAAACAATTAGACGAAAAAAAATTTTGGTCATTGATATGAGCTGCCTGAGAAAAATAATGGGAGTAATCGAGTATCAAAACTTGATAAATGAAACATCAGGCAACAGACAGCAGTCACAGAAACAATAATCGATGAAGTACGCAAAAGGAGATTAAATTGGGTTGGACATGTTAAAAAATGGACAACAATAGATGGGCCTACAAAGCACTGCATACGCACAAAGTATAAGAAAATAGAGGGCGAGGAAGACCAAGAAAAAGATGGACGGATAACATCAAAGCGGATCTGGAAAAAAGAGCACGGCAACCGTAGAAGGATGCAGATTAGCACAAGATCGAGCAAAGTGGAAATGTTTCGTATCTAACTATTGCCGCCATGCAGACGGAAAGTGAAGGAGAAGAAGAGAAAAGAAGAAGAAGAAGAAGAAGATGATGATGGTGATGATGATGATGATTATTACATATTAGATCGTCATGTATCAGTGGTGTAGCCAAGGTTCCAGAATTAGAGCACATAGACATTTTCAATCCAAAACTGTTGACGAGTCATTATCAGCTCAATCGTCAGCGATATAATAACTCTTAATCAATGATTAATGAGCACGGAAAGCTTCTGTTAGCTTTTACCTTGCTACCACTGACGCCTGGCATGCCGTGGGGTCCAGGTGGTCCGGGCTTACCCTGTAAAAAAATACCAGTTTCACGAATCACATGAGAGAGCAGTTTTTGCAGAAAATACGAAAGTTGATTATTGCTTCGAATCTGGCATCAAACTCATCTCCTACATTTCTTATGAAGTCTTAGGCGACTAAAAGTGTGCTCCTTATTGTTAATAATGTGCGATAAAATCCAAGTGCTTAATCTTTCTCTATTTAAATCAAACTTAAAGTTCCTAAATTTTGCATTATGCCTACAGTATTAGTCAATGGCTTTTGATATCAGTTTTAAAACTGCTTCCATTATACTTTTGAAATAGAAATGCTGTTGGGAACAGTCACCAACCAAATGCCCATATGCTTGATTACATGCAAACACAGAAGTTTTATTTTTCTGTGAAACCTTTTGCTCCAAAGCATGAAGTAGTAGTAGTAAAATCATTAAGTAATAATAATACTAATACTACTACTACTAATAATAATAATAGTAGTAGTAGTAGAAGTAGAAGTAGTAGTAGTAGTAGTAGTAGTAGAAGTAGCAGTGGTAGTAGTAGGCTAGTAGTAGTAGTAGTAGTAGTAGTAGTAGAAGAAGAAGAAGAAGAAGTAGTAGTAGTGGTAGTAGCAGCATAGCAATCTAGTAATCTCTTCCTTGTGAAAGTAGTCATAATATTTGCCATATAAGATTATTAGGATCTAAGATAATTGGAGACATCTGCAGTAAACTTCATCTCACCGGAAATCCTTT
This sequence comes from Metaphire vulgaris, assembly GCA_018105865.1. Taxonomy (NCBI): domain Eukaryota; kingdom Metazoa; phylum Annelida; class Clitellata; order Crassiclitellata; family Megascolecidae; genus Metaphire; species Metaphire vulgaris. The sequence continues at coordinate 4,930,212 of CM030849.1, forward strand.
TTCTCCGGGTTGACCCTCAGGGCCATGTTGACCCCGTTCACCCTAGAAACATAACACACATTTTAGTCATTACATTTCAGCTTGATGCTTTTTCACTCACTGCTATTCGGTTTGAATATGATTTTTGGCCAACTTACTTGCTTAGAACATCTGCGCGTTTTGGTAATTAAGTTTCGTACACAATTTTTGTTACAATATTTCCAAACATTATGTTCAGTTCTGGTTAAATCATAGAATCATGGCAACTTACAGGTTCACCAGGAATTCCATGTACTCCAGGCGGTCCCGGTAGACCCTGAAATAAAAAAGTTAATTAATAGATTAGTAATAAAATAAATAACTGTTGCCACGTCATATGACAGACTATAATGACAGTTATTGTTTATTTTAGGCAAAATATGAAAATATCTGCAGACCAATAGAACCTCAGTACTACAGGATACTAGATTTGGAAGGGTACAGCAGCGGTGTTCACACAGGGCACACCCTAATGAACCACTTTAAACCTTATTATTATTATTATTATTATTATTATTATTATTATTATTATAGCTATTAACTTTTATCAAAATACTTATGTTCGCAAAGAAAACTCGCCTGATGTCCATCCACACCTGCCCTTCCCGGAGGACCAGGAGGACCAGGAGGTCCTTGAGTCCGTTGCAGTACCTAGGAACATTATAATGTATCACTGCCTCTTTAATATTGGTGGCTATTGTGATATCTGTTGGTATTTAACACAAAAGTTACTGAACATTTCTGCCAGAAATTACTTTCTTAGGAACAATGATTCGTCTGAATGCGCTTGACGATTTATGCACAGTACCTGATTTTCAATAAAGACAGTCAATCGAAAGACTCCCACCCAATATTTTCTAGCTACAATGAAGGTTTGACTTCAGACTCCAGACAATAGTAGTAGTAGTAGTTGTAGTAGTAGTAGTAGTAGTTGTTGTTGTTGTTGTAGCATAGTTGATAATAGTAGTAGTAGTTGTAGTACTAGTTATAGTCACAGTAGTAGTAATGGTAGTAATAGTAGTACCAGTAATAGTGGTAGTAATAATAATAATAAAAATAATAATAATAATAATAATAATAATAGTAGTAGTAGTAGTAGTAGTAGTAGTAGTAGTAGTAGTAGTAGTAGTAGTAGTATTATCAGCAGCAGTAGTAGCAAAAATTATATTTTAGTATGCGCCACAGTACCTAATGTCAGAGAGAAGAGTATTTAACAAAAAACATAACAATGTCCTGAAACTGTACTGTGCATATAAAACATGATAGCATGATTGAAAATTTCAAAGAAATTATGACAACTCACTACTCCTCCAGCTGCTTCGCCCTTCAAGAAAGCATTGCCTGGTGGACCAGGAGGTCCAGCGGGTCCCTGGTAAAAGAAATAGCAACCGATTAAGTCTAACGATGATAACATTTGTAAACACTGTAGTGATTAGAAGATTCTATGTCTCCGGGTGATCTGATCTGATCTAGAAGGATACTTGATGTATTCACTGCATCGTCGAATGTATGTTCGCATTGCTTTTGAAATATAGGCCTAGATACAATTTCTAAAGGTAGGATTCTCGATTTAGGTACTGTACGAAGGGTTCCGGGTATACTTTATAATGGTTCTCACCAGGGATATTTCTAGGATTGTGAATTTGGGCTGTCGACCTCAAATTGGGGAGGGGGGGTGGTGGTGTCCGGAGCTAATTAGTATGCAGTTTGTATTCAAACCATTGTCACATTACCAAATTGTGGTGGGGGTCGACCTCAAATTGGGGTGTTGGTGGTGTTAGGGGGTGTAAAAATATCCCTGGTTCTCACGCAGGGAAGACCCTAATGAAGCACTCTAAATCCTATTATTATTATTACTTTATAATTACTGAAATATTGCCAATTTAATTTCCTTAATGATTTTGTTAGCTCATTTTCAGTATGGTATTTGAGACTCAAATCAGCGGAGAAAGATTGTCACTTTGCAATTCCCCCCTTCCAATTTGCTATTTAAAGAGTGACAAGTCTCTAAGCCTTGACCAAAAATTCCCGTTGCCCCCACAAATACCAAATTGCTTATTGATTTGACGTTTTCATATAAAAAGGATAAATAAAAAGATATAAAAAGATAAAAACACAAGTACTGATTCAAAATGAGAGTTCAGCTATATTGATAATTAATTGACTTACACTGTCACCCTTTGTACCAATTTCACCTCTTTCTCCTTTAACGCCACCTTCTCCTTTTTCACCCTAAAATTTATATATATTATATATATAGTATATATATGTGTGTGAACAAAAAGAACAAATATATGAACAAAAAGCCTTGTAGTTCCAGTATGGTTCAAAAAATCTAATATTTTACTGTACGTACAGTAGACTTCAACTTATTGCACTGTACCTACTTTGACAATACGCCGTAAACATATTACAATACATAGGAATATTGGAGCAAAATATTTCAAAAGTATTGATGTAAGTAGGTTCTATATAAAATTAGATTGATGCTATAATATTCATAAGCAAAAATGCAATTACAAGCAATTCCTACAATAAATATCCATTCAGCAGTTGAGGCAGCAATCTCTGGTTGATATTTAAACCAGGGATACTATATACGCTTATGTTAACTTTAGTCCTTGTGTGAACAATTGAACGAAATTTAAGATAATCCAGTCTTTCAATTTTCTGTAAATAGTAAATTAAAATATAATTACGGAATTTACGGCCCATTAATAAAGAGCCTTCTCCATTTGGAAGATTGGTCTTAAAAGACAGTAGATGATAATAATATTGAACAGCTGGGCTGTTCCTGAGAGAGCTAAAGACACACCTTTTTAGTTTAGGATATGGTTGACTGTATGTGCAGTTGTGCACTGTGCAGCGCCCTTGTCGTAGGCGCTATAGAAGTTGTCTTTAAATAAATATTCGAGAGACCTTCTTGCTAATAGGCCTATTTTTGTTATATTTTTTCTGCTCGTTAGTTCTCAAACAGAAAAGAAAAGATGCTAGTAAGAGAAGACATTGGAGATTGGAAACTTTTACAATACCGTCAACATAGGTCTAACGGATTCATTATGACATTGTGGAGGGGAAAAATCAGAAAATGTTTAGTTCGTCGCTATCTGTGCTTAACTCTGCATAGTTTTTCAATACATGGACACGGTGCCTTTGCTCAATGAGATTGTTCGGTTTGTCTGGAGTTTGGGCAGCATTTCTTCGCCGATATTGGACGAAACCCAAGAGATACGAGATATTATAATATCTTTGGCCTTTCCTTGGAGTCAAAGATTAGAATAATCTCAAAATCCCAATTTTTCTTACATAACAACCGTGCACGTTTATAAAGATGTAGGCCTACGATTACTATTTATCATTGTTTACGACGCCACCTACCCTGTTCCCTATTATTCCTGGTAAGCCGCGTTGTCCAGTATCTCCTTTTGGTCCCTTTTGCAACATAAAATTAAGAAAACATTCAAATTTAGCAACTTGTTTAATTAACCAAATCAAAATTTAAAGCAACTACATTCCTGTGCCAAGAAATCTTTAACGTGATCGTTCCGCATTAATTATTGCCAAAGACAGTCTACAACATGCAGAAGGTATCTTGCTTGAGACTTAAGATTACCAGGTGTGTCTTCGTAGTCTGTGTATCCATACGAGAGGACACCATAGATCAAAATGGAGGATAAAGAAGAACAGAAATAATAAAGCGTTTCACTGCCATTAAATTAATAAAGCAAACACCTCAATGGACGAAACAACAGCAAACAACAGCCCTCAAAACTACAAGCAGGCGTCAGCTATTATTATTATTATTATTATTATTATTATTATTAGTAGTAGTAGTAGTAGTAGTAGTTGTAGTAGTAGTAGTAGTAGTAGTAGTAGTAGTAGTAGTAGTAGTAGTAGTAGTAGTAGTATAGTAGTAGTAGTAGTAGGCCTAGTAGTAGTAGTAGTAGTAGTAGTAGTAGTAGTAGTAGTAGTAGTAGTAGTAGTAGTAGTAGTAGTATAGTAGTATAAGTAGTATTTAACATATGCCACCAATACTCAGTTCAATTACTCACTTTTGCACCAGGTTTTCCCGCCTCGCCATCTATTCCGGGGATTCCTATGGATCCCTAGAAATAAGTTCAGGAAAACGAAAAAGAACAGGTGAACATTTTAACTACTTTATCGATATTTCCAGCCAGATCAGCAATTTCATTTGGCTTCTTGCTTCTTAGATCTCAAGCCAGCATAGACCATTTTTACTTTTCTCCACATGCATAGGGTACATGCAATACATAAAGTGCTTGAGCGATTCGATATTTTGCTATAAAAATTATTTAAAATCATTACAGGACAGCCACTGTCAAACAGCACAATTATCTGCTCAAGCAGTCTAGCTTGTGATCCTATGCCAAGAAAAATTGAAGGCTACCAGCCTTTTGTTCATTCAAGACTTTAAGCTTGTTGAGCCATTCTTAAAATATATCTTTAACATTTTAAACATATAACCTAGGAATTTTTTTACTTATAATTCATTTGACAAAAAATCTAAATTCCGATTTCACAGTGCTACTTCTAATTGAATTGAACAATGTTTTGTACAATAGGGCGACTTACCGGTATTCCATCTGCCCCATTTGCTCCGTCAAATCCTCTCTCACCCGGCTCTCCCTAAACAATATATTTGGACGCGATACACAACTAGCATTCACAATATTATTTACGCACTTCATCTGTAATGCTCTTTACTATGAGCTTAAATGCCTATTAGGGTGCTAGGCTCGAACCCCCACGTTTTGGGGGATTAGGCTAGAGATAGCGTTCATACAAGAGGTGTTACGCAATTGTGTTTCACGTTACATTACTGCGATGAGCGTTGGCAAAAACTGTTTTCATTGACGCGATACTGGATATCTATAGAGAATATCAAATGGTATGCGCAGAGGTGTCCATTGATCCATTTTTTAGAACCCAACCCAACCCATCAAATTTCCAACCCAACCCAACCAATGCCGGTAATGGGGTTACTTGACCCAACCACATTAAGCCAACCGCAATACATTACAATAATTTCTTAAACCATGACGCATTTTCTGATCCAATCCAACCCACCATAAATATGGTAAAGTCTGATCCAACCAAACCAAATCCAATCCAACCCAACCCACGGATTACCCCCAATCTATGGCCATCTCTGCGTCTGCGTAACGATTTAGGTCTATTCTGATGCCCACAATCAATCGAAACATACAATTTTCTAGTATAAATGCAAAATCTCGCCGTTGTCCCTCCACGATGGTCAGGTCTGGCTTGGAATTTAAACTTCTTATACAGCTGCCAGTTTTAACGACCTGGTATTCGGCAATTTATTCTCGCAACTATGGTTGACAGTGCTAAATAGTTTGACGATTTCTGACATTTTAAAAGCTGTCAAGGTTTCGTATAGAATTATGCTATATCTGTGATAACTGGTGACACGATCTTTCAGAGAGTACCGTACAGGTTTACAAATACACCGATGTAGAATGCACTAGATACCCACCTTTTCTCCTTTTACCCCAGAAGTTCCTTGCGCACCAACCTCGCCCTTTTCGCCCTGACAAAAGATACAAAAACACGGTTATACAGCAGAGGGAAATCTGTTCTAAGTTGTAACTGTTCTAAAATATGTAGCATCAAAATTGCAGATAAAATTTGCAATAGTCAAACCTTCATAAAATTTTCTTAGGCATTTGCGCGACAATTTTAGTGGTTCATTAGGCTATTCGTTCGTCGTTCCTTTCATTCGTTCAATTGTTCATATGTTCGGTCGCTCATTCATTTGTTCATTCATTCATTTTTCTTCGTTCACTCATTCATCGATGTGAATTAAACATGAAGAAATTTGACCGACTACATGCCTAATGCTTCCCTAAATAATTATTGTGGTTATTGATAAATGATAATTAAAGTCATATCATTTATTCGCGTAATTGGTTAATTTCTGAAGTAATTGAAAGTTTGAAACCAATAATGCATGCAAGCATAATTACTGATAATTAATCACTGTCAAAGCGCTTTTGTCTTATACCTTCTCTATGCTCAATACGCTATATAAATTATATAACTCCTAATTTTAAAAATAAATACTAATTCTTACTTTTTCTCCAGGTAGACCCTCGCCTATTTTAGAAGCACCTGCCTGTTGAAAGAAGATTCAATTCAGACACACTTTCAAACAGCTTTTAACCGGGAATCCTTTTACATGTACTTAATAGATATGCAATGTTTTGGAATTTCAATCTGACAGTAGCCGTAGTTATCGTGTTGGGATGTGGTCCAGCGACATTACCAGGATAAAAGTGTCGTACATAGTCAAGTGGAAAGTTTAGAAAAATGGAATGGGGCGGGGCGGGCATGGAAACACGGTTGGGTGAGGATAGGGTGGCGACGGGGACAGATGGGATGACGATGGAGTGGGAATGGCGACAAAGGCAGTGGGAACGGAGTGCATGCAGTGTTTAATCTAGACTCCTGGACTCCAGAGGGGAAACTCAAAAATCCGGGGGGAAACTGACAAAACCGGGGGGAATTCTGCTAGGGGCCGCTCTTAGTCCATGCAGAATTCCAAAATTTCCGGGGAGAATTTGAAATTTCCGGGAGGGAAAAGGGGCTATTTTCCCCCCGGAAACGGCCTAGATTAAACACTGAGTGCATGTGGACGAAGTGACGGGAACGGAGCGGGAATGGGAAGATGAACTTGTTCTGCTCTCAAGCAGTTCTCTGGGTGACACCGATGCTGATAAATTCGTGGCATCAGCAAATTCTTGAAAGTTTTTTTCTCCAAAACTAGCAAAGTTAGTCGATTGCAGGGGCGGTTCCACGTTGGGGGGATGATCGAGGATGCATCTCCTCACCTGCCCACCAAAAATGTGTCTTCAATGGAAGATGATCGTCTAAAGTCTAAACGGATTAGCCTTGATGTATATCCACAAAGAAATGGACATGTCCATAGAAAATGTCCGCGACAAATTCACTTCCAGCAATAGAAAAATCGATATTGAACTATGACTTTGTACAAACAGACTAAACTGGCTTTTATACAGCGTCAATTCTGAACATTATATTTTATAAATCGAATCTACGGATGCTAACATGATGGAAATCTAGTAACTTAGTTCCTGGTACCTACCTAGTACCTCTTAGTAATCTAGTACCTACGAGGTAGATTAACAGAAGAGTTTAGCCACGAATCAAATGTGGATAATAACTCACTTACCTCTCGCGGGTTGATAGTGTTTTCTAGGTTGCCATTGAGGTGAGCACCAGGAGGTCCCTACAGATAGCGAACAAACAGCTATGAAATTATTAATTAAGTAGATCAAAATATTTAACCAGTTTGGTTTAAATTTTTAAAAATCTGCGTCTCTTTGGACATGTTTGTCGTATGAAAGATGATAGAAAGATTAAGACTATAATGCCGGGAATAATGGACGATTACAACAAGAAAGGAAGGCCAAACAGAGAATGGTGTGATGACATTGGTGATTGACGTGAAAATTGCCTGCAAGTCATTTCAGGAACAAACCGTTCAGATAATCCGAAACAAGTCAGTACAAGAGTTCCAAAATGAGAACTTCTTTTAACGCGCCAGTCTCCTCTGATTCAGTAACTGAATGGGGGAAATAAATGACATTGTATACTGCAACGTTTTGCTGTTATTTGTAAACTCGAATATAAAGAAGAATACAGGAACCTATCAGAGGACAAGAGATCACAGAATGAAAGTACACAGCAAGACCATAATGTCAATGAATGGATGGGTGAAACATGGTGGCTCTCACACAGGGAAGATCCTACTGAACCATTGTAAACATTGCCATTATTTAATGTTATATATTAATTACTACTACTACTACTACTACTACTACTACTACTACTACTACTACTACTACTACTACTACTACTACTACTACTACTACTACTACTACTATTATTATTATTATTATTATTATTATTATTATTATTATTATTATTATTATTATTATTTCCTGACTAATTGTACATCAATGACCGAAAAACAGCACATTGGCTTACCGGTGGACCCGGCATTCCTGGAATTCCTGGGTCACCGCGATCGCCCTAAAAAGGAACCAAGTAATCCAATAATTCTAAGTAAAATTTATTAAATTAAAAAGAACCTTCAAGTAAAATTGTAGCTCAATTTACAATTTGTAAAAGGACGCAAATTAGAACGGAAAAGAACGGAAAGCATTAAAAACTATACAATATAGCAGAAATAAACGAAGTAGAATAAGTTAATTAGAAGCAGGACATATTAGAAGGAAGTATATTTGAATAGAAATAAGTATGTAATAGAACCTGGGTATTTTTGGAAGATAATATGCCGTGGCGTTTGTTTTCGAGGAGTTGATTTGAAATTTCAAACTCTTTCTAGAACTGTATTAATTTTGTCGGCTAAGCGCTAGTGATCAGCATTCAAAAATTTAATTTCAACTGTCATCCAACCCAGTTCTAAAGGATTGTCTCAAAACTGATCTCTTTACCAAGCAAGTTATGCTAATATTTCAAAAAAATCTCAGTATCAAGGATCAGCATCAAGTATCAGTATCAAACTGTCAGTAGACGCAGTGGCGTAGCCAGGATTTCGGAATAGGAGGCAGTTCCACATTTGTCAGGTTTCAGATGAAAAAATCTTAATGAGCAAAAGAAAAGGACCAAAGGTCTGTATGTCATACTGTCAAACCTAAATACTCAACGGATTTGCACAAATCCCACGACCAGTCCCAACCAGAATAAGGGTGTCGGGCCCCTGGCCTCCTCTCCCCCGTGGTTACGTCAATGAATGAACGTTCGTCCGAGAAAACATTTTGCGGATAAAAACTTACCTTGGTTCCGTTCATACCAGGAAGTCCTCGCTCACCATCCTTCCCGTGCAGTCCCGGAATACCTTGAGGTCCAATCGGTCCTGTCGCTCCATCTACTCCCTAAAAGAAAGTTTTGCAGCATCTACTGTAGCTCTGGAACTCACTGCCTCAGCACGTGTGCATTGCAAGTTCACTATCGATTTTAGAACAAGATTACAGATCCATCCCAGAGATGTCCATGGGTTGGGTTAACCCATGGGTTGGGTTGGATTGGGTCAGACTTTTCCATAATAATGTTGGGTTGGGTTGGGTCAGAAATAAGTCATGGTTGTACTGTCTTACGGTGGGTTGGTTGGGCTGGGTCAAGTAACACTATTACCGGCATGGTTTTGGTTGGGTTGGGTTGGGGATTTTGTGGTTTGGGTTGGATTGGGTTCTAAAAATGTATCCATTGACAACTCTGATCCATCCTCTTTACGTGGCTTATTTATTCACTGTAGACTGTCACCCGTTTGTCCGGCTGAATGCCACCCTGGCTTTGACTTGGATCTTAAATTAATTTGATTTGGCGTGCCATCGATGATACTTCTGCGCATTATGAAGTGACGCTATAGAAGTTTAGGATTAGATTAGATAGCTAATTTCTTGTGATATTATATTAGATAAAACTGTCTGCAAATTAAATTCTTCACAGCGCGTAGCCTAGTTGACGGTGTGGGGGATGTTAAACTCACAATGGTCTAGAACGACCCAAGTTGTGAACGATACATTTTTGAATCGACTGCCTAACAGTGGCGTCATTTCACACTTTTCTTGGGGGCGAGAAAATTTTTTGCAAATTTTTGACAAATTCTGGCAAATTATAGGCATTTTTGGCAATTTTTTTGCAAATTGTTTTGCAAATTTTGAGCAATTTTGGCAAATTTTAGGGTCAATGTTGGAAAATTTGCAATTTTTTGATGTTTTTTGACAATTTTTGCAATTGTTTCCACATTGATACATTATAAATTAATATTTTCATTTCCTTGGGGGCCACGGCCCCCCAGCCCTCCAAATGACGCATCTGCTGCCTAACCATAACCTAGAAGATAAAAATGCTGGACTGGGAAATTGTCGAAATCCCGACTGTTTTTCCATATATAGGCTACCACTGGATAGTTGCTCTGTGATGCCAAGATGTAATCACTAAAGATTTTATAGCAAATAACTCTTGATTTACCAGTCTCCTATCTAATAAGAGAGGATGGACTTAAAAATCCAGTTATAACAGGAAAAATTTTTAAAAAAATTAAGGGAAAGAGCAAGAGGAAGACAAAGAATAAAGTGTACAGGCAGCCTAAGAGAAGCAACAGGAACTACCGATAAAGACAGCATCGAAGTGAAAAGGAAAACCAGAAACAGAGAAGAGTGGAAATCCATGGTCGCCGACGTAGCAATACATGGAATATGAAGACGAAGAAAAATGTGAATATTATTCAGATAGGCGTAATATTGCTGGATATGTGGGTTAGCTGCTCACCGCCACTCCTGGTTCTCCGCGTGGACCAGGATTTCCAGGTTTCTTCAATGTAAGACAAACAGCAGTTAAATAATCTTAGGTAAAATTTTAAATTTCCTTGAAATTTATAAAACAGGCAGGAAATATAAAAATTCAGAAGCATTCATCTGGTGTTTCCCACTGTCTATAAATTGATCATAATTATTGAATTAATTATTTATTCGTTCGCTCGTTCGTTTGGTCATTCGGTCATTAATAATAATAATAATAATAATAATAATAATAATAATAATAATAATAATAATAATAATAATAATAATAATAATAATAATAATAATAATAATAATAATAATAATAATAATAATAATAATAATAATAATATAATAATAATAATAATAATAATAATAATATAATAATAATAATAAATAATAATAATAATAATAATAATAATAATAATAATAAATAATACTAAATGCCTAATTCTACTACTACTTACTTACCTAGTAATAATAATTAATTAATTTGAATGCCCCACCTAGTGTGTGTATTTGCCCACCATTGTATTTCGTGTGCGGATTGCACTTTCCACAAGCAACTATACGATGTCTTCAGGCTAAGAGAACTCGATGCATTTTCTCTGACGAGGGTCCAGTGTCCACAGACGTAAACCTAGACCCATAGGCTCGAGCTTCCCCACTTTTTGAGAGGCTACATTATGGAAGGCGTTGGGCCCCGCCACTCTTTCATTCCGTTTTACGTCAGTGATAATGCTCTGCAGACGAATGAATGTGTTTAGAAACAGCAGATTACTGGTCACACAGATGTATTAAAAACATGGCGTCGGAACGAATGTCAGGGGGTGCGGATTTTCTCCAGGTCAAAGTTTTCTCTTTGAAATCCTTGACGGGCAAAAAATTGCAAGCAAAAAAGGTCGTCGACGCCCATTAATTTGACCCTTAAAAAGGTCATCTGCACACTTTTTTGGTACAGACCATCTTCTTTCCAGGGGGTTCACTGCACTCCATACATTTTTCCAGGTGGTTCAGCTGCACCCCCTGCACCTCCACTTCGTAGGGTAACATATGGAATACTGGGATCCATTCTAAGTGTGTACCCCGCATTAATTCTTGACATCAAGTTACCTACTTCTTCGGTAAGCTCTCCCAGAATTGACGGCGGGCCAGGAGGTCCTTGAGGGCCCTAAAAATAGAACTAAAATGTCAGTAATTTATAGTGATCCGTTTACATGTCAATGTACCATGTCTGAGCTACATAAATAACTATCTCTTCTTTCTTACAACAACAACAACAACAACAACAACAATAATAATAATAATAATAATAATAAGTAAAATCTCGTGAATTTATATAGCGCTTTGGAAAACAGCACAACAGTAGCGGCTTATTCTACAATGAAAACAACAAATAATATTATAAACAAAATGAACGTCACATGTTTACCGGTACTCCGGGAACGCCCTGTACTCCAGGTAGGCCAATGGTTCCTGGTTCGCCCTAAAACAAATATCGATAATGATAGTACAGGTAATAATAATAATGGTAATATAAATATAGCGTGATTTTCTAGTGGTTTATGATGCTAAGTTAGCCTATGTCATACCCACTCTAATTATTATTATTATTATTATTATTATTTATTATTATTATTATTAAGTTTGATAATTATCTTTTCCAGAGGCTATAATGCCCCTAAACCACTTGAAATCACACTATTATTGTTGCTGTTATTATTATTATTTATTATTATTATTATTATTATTATTATTATTATTATTATTATTATTATTATTATTAATACATCTTATGCAACGCCGTGGTCATGGCTGAGGCCAAAGTCTTGGACACTTTAACGAATGTCACTTGTTTGACTTGTTGAACACGTGTATCTTTAGATTCTTCCGTTATGATACGATGGAGTTGGTAATCGCGAGGTTCGCGGGCGAAGAGTTCCATAGAATCGGATTCCCGTGTGATCTATCTCCGAACTTGGCAGTCTTGACTGTGGAGGAGGCTGTTTTGACTGGAGGACCCCTTTGGCTTTTGGCCTTTGGGACCCTTAGCTGGGAATAAATCTGTAATGTAAACTGGACGGCGAAGCCTGGAACGACGTTAACCTTTTTTCATTCTATAAGGGTGATAACCTTTTTTTTGCTTGCAGTACATAGCATAAACGTTATTTTTTGAACTTCTTAAATTTCAGCGTACCCCTTTTAAACCTTTCTAAATACGCCCATAGGAGGAGGGAGGAGGATGGTTCTCGCATGAGCGAGCAAATGAACGACGATCGCAATGCGGACAAATGAAAGGATCGTTCAGAAAGGATCTCGCTCGATGGTGAACGGGGCATATCGCTTGAAGACGATGCGTTCGGGTATTCGAAGCCAATGAAGCTCATCTCTGAGTAGAGACGTGTACAGGGCGCGATTTGTAGGGAGAAGGGGGGATCCTCCCACTGCCCAACTGCATCCCCCTTACTGCTACATCCCCCACCACTACATCCCCCCACTGCTACATTTCCCAAACAACTACATACCCCCAAGCTCGACATATCCCCACTGCTCCAGGTCACAAATCGCACCCTGGGCGTATATATATATATATATATATATATATATATATATATATATATATATAATTACTTATATTTTCCCAGATAGCTTTCGAATCCATTATTGTTTCAACTGGTACTGCCTTTTCATCAAAGATTCAAAACTTTCCACCCGTGCACAACCCTTGCGCTAGAACTTCCATGGCGCCTCCATCCTCTTGAAAATTTTGCATATGTTATGTCTTGTACTCATTTAATGCTAAGAGTCGTTCGTATGGCACGTAAGCCCAAAAGGAGCCGTATGCCCAACAGGGGCCGTAGGTAACACTGAGGATGCATTCCCCGTGGGAGACAAAATCCCAATGGAATCGTAGGCCCAAACCGTAGTCGTAGGTTCCGTTATGGTGTGCAGCCCTGTGGTGTTGGGGGGAGACCACCCAGTGAGCACATAGGAACAATATTAAATGATAATCTACGCATTCACTTTACATTTTCAGATTAAAAAATTGTTATATGTAACAATACGAACTTTTGCAATAAATCTGGGAATGAGATAGCCACTCTCCCCGTCATTTTTGACGGGTTAACAGCCAGTAATAGTAATAATAATGGTACGGTACTTACTTTCGCACCTGTCAGTCCATCCTTTCCGTGTCTGCCATTTTGACCAGGTTTGCCTGGCTTTCCAGATTGACCATTTATTCCAGGTTCCCCAGGAAGACCTCTTTCTCCTGTAAGCCCCTAAAAGATGAAAGAAAACACACGAATCAGCGCTCATAATAATTAAATTAATTCCAAAATTATTTATATTTAGTTAGAAGAAAAAATGATTTTACCTCACTTTAGAAATTGAGAAATATCAAATCATTTTAAAAATTCGAATTGGCTGCCTCGCATAAGCACATTGATTTCGTCCAGCAAATGATGACTTTAAACATTGATTCCGACTCATTATATTCATCGTCATCATCATCATCATCATCATCATCATCACCATCACCATCATCATCACCATCATAATCACCACCATCATCATCATCATCACCATCATCATCATCACCACCATCATCATCATCCTCATCATTTTCATCATCACCATCATCATCATCATCATCATCATCATCATCATCATAATCATCATCATCATCATCATCATCATCATCATCATCATCACCACCATCATCATCATCATCCTCATAATCTTCATCATCATCATCATCATCATCATCATCATCATCATCATCATCATCATTGTCGTCATCATCGTCATTATCAATAACCATATAGGCTCAGCTCCCGTGGTTGTCTGATGCCTTGCTCTCAGTCTGTTCCCAATCCCTTCTACCGGTAATTATATAATAGCGTCAAAGCCCGTTATGCCTACGTCGGAGCCGTTGAATCCGGGAGGTCCCTGAGGACAGGTGATTGAACACTGCTGAAGGGATTCTGCTCCAGTGTCCTGTTCTTTGTTGTTAGCCTGCAATAAAAAAATCGGAGTGTCTAATGACTCTAATCTAATCTAATCTAATCTAATCTAATCTAAGCTTAAACTTCTATAGCGCCACTTAATAATGCAGAGGAGCATCAACCGATGGCACACAAAATTCAAATAATTAAAGATCCAGGTCAAATCCAGGGTATCAGGCCAGGCAAACGGGTGACAGTCTATGGTGGATAGGCCAGGTCAAAAAGATGTGACATAAAGGTAGAGGTGGTCTATCATTAGTTGTTACAACCAGAGGGAAGGGGAGTTTGGTTATTTAGTTGGATTCAGAAATTAGAGACCACAACGGAAATAATGCTAATTCAGGTACTTAAACAAGTAAGTAAAAGTTCGAGGATTTATATAGCGCTTTGGAAAGCAGCACAACAGTAGCTGTTTATTCTTAGGGGCTCGGCCTTTCTTAAAATAGTCATAAGAAAGGTGAATGATCAGCCAGGCAATGGTGCCAGTGGCGGCTCCCAGCCTGCAATGGGTTGGGACTCACTTAATGCTACATACATTAAACAACAAATGGTTGGCCCCCATGAAACAAATCCTAGAGCCGCCACTGAATGCACGGGCATAAAATTGGCAGCCATAATCATCATCATCATAATCATCGTCGTCATCACCATGTGCCGTCTTCAGGGCCGGATTAAAGTCCGAGTGGGCAGGGGCCTGAGAAAAAAAGGCCGTCGCCATTAGGCCTACTGCAAATCTCTGACAAGCAAAAAAGGGTTATCTCCCTTCAAAACCGTGCTGCAAATCGCTGACAAGCAAAAAAAGGTTATCTTGAAAATCGGTGGGCCCATTTTCATGATGGGCCTGGGGGCTACAGCCTCCTCAGCCCCCGCCTTAATATGGCCCTGGCCGTCTTCGACTCGAAAGTTGGCAGTCACTATCTGTCTCTGTCCGAATCGGTCCTCTGCAGATCTTTCTATTTCGCCATAGTTTTCAATTCCAGTCCACTCTTTTACGTCGTCGAGCTACTGTAAGTTCTTCTTGGTCTTTCTTTAGCATTAGTTCCTTCATATTCTCCCGCTAGACTGTCTTCGGCTTGTTCAGAGCAGGACCCTCTAATGACGTGCAGTGGCGGTTCCAAGAAATCTTGGTAAGGATATGCAATGAATTTCTAAAAAGATCTCTCCAATTGTCAAAGGAATTATATGTAAAAGGTTTATAAGAAATCTGTAGATTTGATTTATGAAATATAGTGTTCAGAATTGTAGTCTGGTTGTACAAAGTCATAGTGCAAAATCGAGTTTTCTATTGTTGGAAGCGAATTTGTCGATGGCATTGTTTATGGATATGTCCATATCTTTGCGGATATACAACAATGCTAATCCGTTTAGACGATCATCTTCCCTTCTATTGAAAACGCATTTTTGGTGGGCCGGTGGGGAGATGCATCCCCAGTCATCCCCCAACGTGGAGCTGCCTCTGATGACCTACCCAGCATATTGGGTATTTCTTTTGTCTTAATAATTTTTCAGCGAATGTACAGAAATAATATAATATTATAATCATTTTATTTTAATTTCATCCAATCGCGTTGATTAAAACGACTGCCAACCGTCTTGAATTTTCCAATCGCATGGCCTTGACCTCTGAGCTCTAACACAGGAGAAAAGGTCGTGGACGTCTTATAATTGAGCTTGTCGTGGATCAACTCGAAGCTGCGCGGTCTTGTCGGTCGAGTCGGGTGCGGACTGTAAGCACCTCTGTGAAAGTCAGTGCTGTTCGGAGTTGCTGGTCTCGACGTTGTTTTCAACTATCAGACAACCAAAAAGTAAAGTTTCATCCGGTCTCTTAGGCATACAGCGAAGCGGGTGGCACACGCCATTAACCTACGAGAGTAGGTTGCGCCAGTCGAACGTCTAGGCCCGCGCTTTACTTCGCAGCAAACGCTGCTTCTCAAGTTGATGTTATAACCGCTCTCTAGCAAGTAAGGCTGAGTCGACCTTATAGGGACAACCAAAGTTTAATAGTATATCAAATTTCAGACACTTGTACGATTCTGATATTCCCAGTCATAAAGCTTTGTCTCGTTGCAATAAAATGTCGCTGTATTTCACGTCAATAGCACATCGCGTGCGGTAATAAACGAAGCATAATCGATTTAGAAAAAATATGCCCGTATTCTTCCAATAATTTATAACAAGAGAGTCTACAGTATATATATATATATAATATATATAATATATATATATAGACCGTCGTGGATATGTCGTTAAAATCAAGTGGACGCTGCAACTGAGGTAGTTAACCCCTTAACTGGGGATCCCGTATATATCCGTCCATTTTACATTGAGTTACAGTTAAAATGCACGGTTAAGGGGTTAAATGAAGTTTAAAGCAATGTTTCCCAAGCTGTGGATCGCGATCCAACAGTGGGTCGCAGGGCTCAGTCCAATGGGTCGCGGGATAGTGTGAAATTATATTTAAAAGTGTCATTTTCTAACCAACACCATAATGTCACTAGACGTGCAGTGGCGTAGCCAGCTTATACAAAGTGGGGTTGTTAACTGGAGGCACTATTCAACTGAACACTGAAGCCGCGGCCGATCCCCCCCCCCACTACCCTTCCTTCAACCAAAAGTCAACGGATTTACATAAATTGTGTTGGTCATATTTTCTGAAATGGGGTTGTTTGAACAACCCCAAACAACCCCGTGGCTACGCTAATGTAGATGTGCAAAGCTGAAAGTAGGTTTTGTTTTAAGAGAAATTTTGTTTACATGCAAATCCATTCAAAGCCTATATTCAAATGATAAGTGTTTCATCCACGTTTGAGTTTACACAACCTTTGCAGGGTCGCCGAACATTATACATTATACACCGCTGAAGTATGTCGCGGTGCCAAACAGTTTGGGAAACCCTGGTTCAAAGTATAATAATAACTTACTAGACTGTCTAAAGAGGAAGAACACATGAAAGAATTTACGGCCTTCTGTTTCACGCGAGAGAGAAATAAATATAGTTAAGTAAAAATCTTGCTAGTTAAATACAAAATTCTAGTTTACAATGCAAAAGTCTGTTCTTTTAGCCGTGCACTAAATTGCGTTCTTTATCCCCATTGGTAATCAGTTAGTATTTTTCTTGCTTACCTCTCTTTTTTACCTTCAGTTATTCTGTCATTTATAGCACTTTTTAGCGCAAGAGTTGTGGGAAGATGGAATGACTTGGACGAAAAAGTAGGGTAATAACTACGAGTACGAATGATTTCAAAATACACCTAGATACTAGATTGGAAGAGTAAAACAGTGGTTCTCACACAGGACATGCCCTCCTGAACCACTTTAAACCTTATTATTATTATTATTATTATTATTATTATTATTATTATTATTATTATTATTATTATTATTATTATTATTATTATTATTATTATTGACTTCTTTCTCTTCCCTAACTTCAAGATAAAGCTCAATACTACAGGATACTAGATTGGAAGAGTAAAACAGTGGTTCTCACACAGGACATGCCCTCCTGAACTACTTTAAACCATATTATTATTTTAATTATAATAATTATTATTATTATTTAGTTTGTTGGCCATATTTCAGCAAACGCTAAAGGTATCAGACACATTCCCAGGTTTATGGCCTATAAATTTATTGAAATCACTACACACATGGCCAAGATATTAAATGTCAAACATCGGTCCTCTTTTTACTTTCACACACACTGTAGATTATGTAGATTAATGGCGCGACGTTCTTACCAGAACATCTTCACAACGTTCTCTTTTCGGTCTCGTTGGATCGCAGTGCATCATCAGAAACTGCAGGTCAAACTACAAGAAGAACACCATTTGCAAATATTAGGCCTACAACAAAATCATCAACAGCAACTTCTTCTTTCTTCTTTATATATCACTGCAATCCAAGTCAGCAATATTGCTCTCATTAGACAATAAGTAACATCCCTACTACATCTTTCATTATATATATATATATATATATATATATATATATGATATAAACTGTGATATCTATATATATAATTCTCGATGTCTGTCTGTCCGACGGCAACACGGCGGGTATTGCAAGACGCTGTTGTCATTGACAACCAAATATTGTTTAATCAAACCGGAGCGTTTAACGAAGCGTCTTAATTGCAGCAAACCCCGTCCCCCTTCCCTCACCCCATACCTCTCCTAATCGCCCAGGCCCAACCCATTCCGCCCTGGCCCCCAACCCCCTTTTCCCTTCCCTATCCCATCTCCTTCCCTCTCCCCATCCCCTCCCAATCGCCCCTGCCCAAACCCCGTTTCCCTTCCGTCTCCCCAACCCTTTTCCCTCTCCCCATCTCTCCCAATCCCCCCAAACCCCGTTCTCTTTCCGTCTCCCCAACCCTTTTCCCTCTCCCCATTCCTCTCCCAATCCCTTGGCCCCAACCCATTCAGGCCCAGGCCCCAGAACCCCGTTCCCCTTTCCTCTCCCCATCTCTTTTCACTCTCCTCATTCCTCTCCCAATCACCCCGGCCCCAACACATTCCGGCCCCGGCCCCAAACCCCGTTTCCCTTCCCTCTCCCCATCCCTTTCCCTCTCCCCATCCCTCTCCCAATCGCCTCAGGCCCAACCCATTCCAGCCCCAACCCATTCCCGCCCCGGCCCTAAACCCCGTTCCCCTTCCCTCTCCTTATCCCTTCCAACTACCCATCCATCTCCCAATCGCCCAGGCCCCAACCCATCAGCGCTCCGCCCTACCCCACCGGCCCCCCAAACCCCGTTTCCAAACCTACACAACGCTGCTCCGAAAACCCGTACAACCCACTTTCCTCCTCCCAAATCTCCCTTCCCTCTCCCAATGCCCTACCCCCCGTTATTATATATATTTACTCTTTCCTAACCTCAAACCCTATTTTTTTAAATGTTACCCCTCAAGTGTGGATTAAATTTTCAGACGCTGTCACCGTACTGGGGATTTAATTTTTGGAAAAACGTTCTTCAGAAATGATTGCTGTAACGTTTTAAATTTGCTATATCTCAGGCTATATAGGAGCTAAAAAGATGAGGTTTGCACCATTGTTTAGATTGTTTATTTCTCTTTCTAACCGTCCGTGCAAAACAAAAAAATATGGAGGTAGAGTCCACTTTACGGCCTAAAATATCACCCTCTCCCACAAAACTTTTTTTAAAGCCCGCTAGCAAAATATTTTCTGCGGTAACCCCATTTTGGTCAGCGGCAAAGTTGTAAAGGGATGTCAGAGGAACAAAATAAACCAAAAATTTTGAAAATCGGTTGACATTTGGCAAAGATCTATCCGTTCTTGATGACCCTGATGTTTGAACATAAGTATTATCGGTGAATTTCGTGAAAGTTTTGAATTCTGAGAAAGTTTCCAATTTTTTTTTTGAATTTGCTATATCTCAGGCTATATAAGAGCTAAGAAGATGAGATTTGCACCATGGTTTAGCTTTTTTATTCCTCTTTCTAACCGTCCGTGCAAAACAAAAAAAGTCCAGCGTTCACGAGCTTTTCGACAATCAAGTGAGAATGAGGAGCAGGCTGTTGCTCGGCGTGAAAAATCAACACATCAAACAAGAGAATCAAGCACTGCATGTCGTTCGACACTGCCAAATCATTACACTAACGTTGACTATCAAGTTTCAGCAAATTCATGCGAATGGGCGTTAACTCGGTTGAAGGAAAAGGCGGCGATTTAAGGAAATTAATTGCGCAAAATCCTATTGCATTCAGGGTCGGCGCTAGGGGGTGTCCGCGGATCGGACCCACCCAGCCTCGGGCAGGGCACCCAAGCAAATCGTTCAAATACGCAGAAAAATGTTGATTGGGGGTGAGGGTAGTCTGAGCCGGCGGGTCCTGGCTGTGTAGATTGCATTAGACCCACCCAGTCAACAAATTACAAAACCCAGCGCCGCCCTGATTGCATTTGCACAAAATTGGGTGGTAAAACAGCCAATCTCCCCCGTCATTTTTGACGGGTAAACACCTAGTACTGTATAATACATAATATCAACTATATAGAATGACTATAGCTAATAACAGATATAACTAATTGACTAATATATATATATATATATATATATATATATATATATATATATATATATATATATATATATGTGTGTGTGTGTGTGTGTGTGTGTGTGTGTGTGTAGGATATAACAAAATTACAATACTACTACTGACAAATCTGCTAACACTAAATTAAATAGCCTAAGATGTTTCTAAATTTGGAAATAATGGAACAAAAATGGCCAGTAATATAATTAATATTAATTAAGTGGTTGGCCGTACTGTGTAAAGTGTATGTTTAGTTTATTAGTTTATTATTAGTTAATTTTATTTAGTTTTGTTCAGTTGGTTTGTGTTATTCCCTGCTTCTGCACTATTTGATGCTGCGCTTGTCACGAATAAAGATTAAAAATGATTAATATTCAAACTTTAAAAGACACTCTATGCAGTGGCGGCTTCACCGGGGGGCCAGGGGGCCGTGCCCCTCATTGAATGCCTGCCCCCAGTGGCTCCCAGTTGGGACCCTATACTTAATGCTACATACATTAAACAACAAATGGTTGGCCCCATGATTAGAGTTTGCCACCCCAACGCCCCCCCACTTGCCAAATCCTAGAGCCGCCACTGACTCTATGCCTAAATGTCCATTTCAAATACAGCATACATATAATATATATATATATATATATATATATATATATATATATATATATGTGTGTGTGTGTGTGTGTGTGTGTTTGTGTGTGTCTGTTTGTGTGTGTGTGTGTGTGTGTGTGTGATCCGGCTACCGTCACAGTCTCTCCGTTTGGTTTTTTGCCCAACAGGATCGATCCGTCTGTCTCAATCGCCCCCAGAGGATCCAGCGGATGCGATCCGGACACAGAGCAGTCGACGAAGATCATCACGCTTCCGCCTTCGATGCTCAACTGGATCTTGTGCCATTCCTTGTCAAACACCTAAATATAGGAGATTTCATTCTGTATAGAATAATACATGCAATATTCTACTATATGCAACGGTATTCGATGTTCACAGTCATAAAGCTTTGTCTCGTTGCAATAAAACGTCGCTGTATTTCACGCCAATAGCACATCGCGTGCGGTAATAAACGAAGCATAATCGATTTATACAAAATATGCCCGTATTCTTCCAATAATTTAAAACAACAGAGTCTACAGTATATATATATATACATATATATATATATATACCGTCGTGGATATGTCGTGGGATGTGTTGCCTACAATTTAAACGTATAAATTAACCCAAACTGTGTCTCAGTGGCGTAGCCAGCGGGGGGGGTTAACCCCCCTCTTGGCTGCCGAAAACAAAATAATTTTAATGAGTCTTCCATGTATTTTTAATTTTTTACGCGACTTTGGGAGTCAAACCCCCTTGGCTATAGACCTTTTTTGCTTGTCAGCTAAAAAAAGCAGAGGTTAAAAGGTTTTTTGCTTGTCACGTAAAATGTAGAGGCGATATGGTCTTTTCTTGCTTGTCAGGATTTTATTTTTCCAAAGTTGGTCACGGTCAACACCAAAAACCTGACCCCGCCCTTCCGGAAATCCTGGCTACGCCACTGCTGTGTCTATTGGCGTAGCCAAAGTGGTTGAGGACCGGGAACCGCCTCATACTCTCGCTGGGACCGGTCGTTCGATTGGCGGCAAAACCAAAACCTTTCAGTGATCTGTGGGGTGGGGTGATATTCAGCATAGTCGTAGAGAATGCCTGAATGCGTTGTTGTGATATGTTGTATTTCGATGACTTTCTTACTTATCTTGTATCTAGATTTAGAGTCTGGTTTGGACTCTAGCTCTTCCGTTTTGGTTGTTGCTGATTAAAGCAAATTTGCGAGAATAAACTCTTTTAAAATCAACCAAATTTTTCTTAATAGTCAAAGCATAGCGCTCCGAGCCTCTAACAGTGTGAAATGTGTGAAGAATTATTTGACGAAAATCAGTCGTGTGACTTTTCCTCGCCGTATACTTTTTTATTCAAAACATTAGAAGCGCCCTCTGGCGAAATCGCGACAGTTTTCGTAAGCTTTGTCGAGGTTTCGGTGTAGTGCGACAAGACGAACCTTTAACTTTTTAGATAAGACAACAGTCTTGAGATATTTTGTTTTCTTTCCTCCATTATGTTCTTCATCATGAACATGTTTTCATTGACTGTATTAATGGAAATGTCTGCTTTACGTTGAAAAATAATTGATGTTTCAGTTCAGTTCAGTTCAAAGTTCAGTTTTTTAAGTTCAGTTCCAGAAAGAGATGTTCTGACGTTACAAATGTCTCCAATTATTGCTTTCAGAGGCAGGACTTTGGACATGTTGTATTGGATATGTTGTATGTTGTATTGTAGGCAAAGTCAGATGGAGGGGAACATCAAGAATTGATCTTTCTGCAAAGATATTCTCTTGACGATGTGTTAGTTAGCACTAAGAAACTACAATCTAGTAAGAAGATAATTGATTGAAATCTTCTTATATGCAGCCCTTATACTGTACATGGGAAAGGCGTCGCGTCTGTCAAGATAATTAAATTCACATTTATTTTTATTACCGGTTATAATATTGAAAATGAGTCTAGGCACTGGAAAGAGGCAGAAGACTACCAGCGATGTTAACAAGGACTCAACCTTCAAGGTAAGGACAAGGACCAAGAACTCAACCCTCAAGGTAAGGGCAAGGACCAAGAACTCAACCCTCAAGACCAGCATCAGGACCAAGGACTCGACCATCAAGGCCAAGACCAGAAAAATCCTGACAAGAAAAAATGGTCACCGTCTATTATTTTGCTTGATTTAGTGAGTTATATAGGTAGCCCCTATGAGCGCGTACAACTATATTGGTATTTTTCTTAGATTTTTCCTTTTTTGCTACCTTAAACCCAGATTTTGGTGCCCCTCCACCCACAGAATAATAATACGCAATAAACATTTTGATCGGGCAACCAAGGGGCGGGGAACAACCGCCAAAACTCCGGTTGGCTACGCCACTGATCGTGGCCACATAGGCCTACCTTTTTGACGAATGAGTTCCTTCTGAATTCGGCTGTCTGGACTCCTCCATCTTGAGTCAGCATCTGCATGCCGATTGATTTCGTCGATCCATCCAAGTAGATTCGAAACTGGGGTTCCCCTTTCGCGTTCTCGATTCGAATCAAATCCCAGACTTCTTTTACGGACTTGCCCAGGAGACGAAACGTAGCGACAATGGAAAACCTCCACGGTAGACCGTGCGGATAAACCGTTCTGCATGAAGCATCAAAAATTCAGTTGAAGCCAACCCAATTGATACACATTTATTAAACTTTCTCTTAATTTTATTCCGGAAAAATTAGAAAAAGTTCGCATTTTCGGGAAAATGTGCATAGTTTGGAAAATTATGGCTCTATTGACATCTATCATGTAGGCTACCTTTATATTGGCAATGCTCAATTTTGCCGGGGCTTCGAGATTCTCCACACCTTTGGCGGTGTACCCATTGGGAACATGGGAGCCTGCCCCTCTATTATTGCTCGAATCAGTCGTGTGATTTTCGCAAAACCTTTGAAAATGGGGATTTAGGTAGCTATAACAACCCGCCACGCCACCTTATGAATACACTGACCTTTGCCTGGCCGACAGTTGCACGTCTACTATAACTATCTCAAGAGACACTAAGCACATAAGAATAAGAATCTACCACAGTAATGACTTTCCAAAACGCGCTATATAAATCCACGAGATCTTATTTGCCTACTTACTTACTTACTTACTTACTTACTTAGGATGGTAGGAAGAAAATCGATATATAACATAGCGTATGGCGTAAGTGAATGTGCGAAGAATTAATTGTCTCGACGACTCATGTTATTCTTTACTCCCTCAATTCCTTTTCGTAGACAGTCTAGATATGCGTTTCTCTGCCTTCCTCTTGCTCGTTTTCCCTCCACTTTTCCGCTTACTGCCAAACGCTCCAGGTCTTTCTTTCTCATCGTGCGTCCGAAGAAGGAAAGCATTTTTGATGGTTACTACCGCCTTACTTCTTTCTATTCCAATTTCATTCAAGTTCTCTTCATTGGTTTTCTTTTCCGCCCATGCAATCTTCAGCATCCTTCGCATAAACCACATTTCTGTGGCTTCCAATATCTTCTGCATGGCCTTGGATATAGTCCATGTCTCTGCTCCATGCATACAAGAGGACATGTGGTCAAATTTTATGAAGTGGCGCTATAGAAGTTCAAGATTTGAATTAGACTATAGAAATAACTGAGCCAGTGTTTAACCTAGACTGGACTCCGGGGGGTAAACTGACAAAGCCGGGGGGAAACTGAAAAAGCCGGGGGGAGTCAGCTAGAGGGCTGCTGTTAGTTGATGTAGTATGCCAGCATTTTCGGGGTGAATTTGAAATTTCCGGGGGAGAAAAAGGACAATTCCCCCCGCCCGGAAACGGCCTAGATTAAACCGTGAACTGACCTGGTTGGAATGCGCAAATCAACGCTCTTTTTCATCCTGTAGGCGATCTGGTATTTGTTGGACCCGTCGATCTTTATGACTCCGGCGAATTGACTGAGGACTGGTGCGTCAAGACGAAACTTGGATATCAAGTCAAAACCTACAGCATGGACAAATGGATTAATCCATCAACGGAAGTTCATCCTCATCGTCATCATCACCATCATCTTCATCACTATCATCATCACCATCATCACCGTCATTAAAATCATAATCATCATCACCATCATCAGCAACAACAGCATCATCACCACCATCATCATCATCACCAACATCATCATCATCGCCATCATCATCATCATCATCATCACAACCACCACCACCATCATCATCACCATCATCACCACCATCATCATCATCATCATCATCATCATCATCATCGCCACCATCATCATCATCACAACCACCACCACCACCATCATCATCATCACCATCATCATCATTTTAAATTTCTGCCTGCGTGGCGGCAGTTGTTAGATACGTGTATGTAGTGCTTTGTATGTCCATCTGTTTATTTATTTATGTATTTATTTGTTTGTTTATTTCTAGACTATTTCTCTAGCGCAGTAAACAAGGCTATGGCCTTACGACAAATGGTTGACATTTGCTTACAAAACTGTAAATTAAAGGAGTAAAATGCAATTGTGTCATTCATTCATTCATTCATTCGCTCGTTCGCCCCTCGTTCACCTACAGTGTATTTATTGTTTCATTCATTCATACAAAATACCCGCACAGTGGAGTCGAATTGTTGAATAATTCCATAATTATAATTATTTGATAACAAATGTATTATCTGCATTGGCTGGATCGGTTAACTGGCTAACCTGATCTATCTAGGCCTACTGTATTTGTGCAACAGGCTGATGTTTGATTGACTGAATACTGAATAATAAAATAATAATAATAATAATAATAATAATAATAATAATAATAATAATAATAAGACTAAAGTTATGGTAATAAGTAAAAAAGAAGGAATGAGAGTGGAAATAAAGGTTCATGGACAGATCATAGAGCAAGTGAAGGAATTTAGCTAAGAACAAGTCTGATAACAAAGATGCCAGATGCAATAAAGAGATAAGAAGACGTACTCAATAGCAAAAGAAGCTTTTACAAGAGAAAGGAGCTGATGCAAAGTAAACTAAAACTAAACCTAAAAAGAGATTGGTAAAAACATTGATATGGAGTGTGGCGTTGTATGGGGCGGAGACGTGGACAATGAGAAAGGAAGATATAAAACGATTAGAGGCTTTTGAAATGTGGATTTGGAGGAAAATGCTAAAAGTAAAATACACAGAGCATAAGACAAAAATCCAAGTCATGAAGGAGATAGAAGAAGAAAGAAGCCTGATAGATACAATCCGGAAAAGGCAGAGAAATTGGATGGGACATGTCCTCCGGCATGACTCTTTACTAAGAACAATAATCGAAGGAAAAATGGAGGGAAAGAGAGTGAGAGGTAGATGAAAGAAAGATGATGTTGGAGTGGATGATGAATAAAGGATATCAGGAACTCAAAACGAAGCAAGCAATCGATCGGATGGAATAACTGGATACCTTTTGTCAGAGACAGAAACACTGATGAGAGAATGTCGTCTTAATATTGTTCGAATTGATGAGTGAAATATTAAGAAATGTACTTTTAAGAACAATTCGGAACAAAGACAAGTATTTTTCAACAGAATATAGACTCATGTAGAACGCTTTAAACCTAACCGTTAATCTAAGGCCTACTGTTGCATAAGCCGAACCCTTACCAAGAAAGTCGTCTTCAGTAACACTACCTGTGGGACACATTCGCGTTTCGGCTTCGAAATCTTCATCGGAAAATCCTGTCAGATGACAAAAATCCAAAATTTATCTCCGTTCATTTAAGCATAACAGATGTTCAAAACATTAAATTTCTACTTGCAACTCAATCGCACCATTGTCGAGGATAGGGAAAGAGACGACCATCAGGATCGATGAAAGTAGTTTTATCTGAAGTTCTGTATGGAAAAAGAATTTCGGAATTTTGAACGTTTGGGTGTCATGCAATTTCGATTGTCTTAAAACTCTTTTGTCATGCTACGGCGATTCGTTTGTCGTCTTTCCACAATAAAAGACGTGGAATGGGTAAACGCTTTTCCAGTGGGATTTGAAAGCGACTCGATTGTTTTAAAACACTCGTTGTAATATTTCATAATTCTCTTGTCGTCTTTCTCCAATAAAAGATGTCGAATGGCTAAAGGCTGTTCCAGTGGAATTTCAATCATATTTCCAGTATTTGTTCACGCGTTGGGTGGTAACGAACAGAATTCGATCCTCTGGATAATTTTACGGTGTAGGCCTACTCAATCCATTTCAGCATTCGGCCACCAGGTGTCTCCACAATCAGCGTTCGATTTGCCGGGCTTTGGGGGATTATCTTTCCCTGGAGGAAAACGACACCGATAGTAGCCGGAATATGGCTTTTCGTTGCCCACTGGAGATAGGACAATGTCAGGGACGTAGCTTGCCCACTGTTTTTGAAAGACTATAGACATTAATAGTGGCGTAGGGCAGTGTTTATTCTAGGTCTGTTTGGGGGATTCCCCCCAAAGTTTTAAAATCCCCCCAAATGTATATGTTGGCTTGGGGATGGAAATTTCCCCCCAAAAGCGTGGAGAGACAAATCTTCTCCCCCAAACGTTTCAAACTCCCCTCAATGTCAAGGTGGCTAGAGTAAACACTGGGCTTAGGGGGTTAAACCCCCTTGGTTGAACGATACATTTTTATTGAATATTATTATTCTGTGGATGGAGGGACACAAAAATCGGGTCTAAGGTATAAAACCAGAAAAAACACAGAAAAATACCAATATAGTTGTTGGCGCTCATATAGCCTACCTATATAACTAGCTTAATCAAGCAAAATAATAGGTGACAACCTTTTTTGCTTGTGAAGATTTCTTGAAGTTGGGAATCATGGGAATAATAACCTCCCTCCGTGAAATCCTGGCTACGCCACTGGACATTACTAATTGAATTAACCATTACATATTCATTATCTTCCCTTTTCTAGCATCTAGCTGTATGTGAAATCTGCGTTAATTCTATTAGAAAACCTGGAACTATTTGTCTGTCATTGACAGATCTTCCAGTGAACTGATCACTTTAAAATCGAGACACACAACATATCTTCCAGTGATAGGCGTAAACTTCTATTAGTCCTATACATAGATAGGTGGAAGTTGTAGGGATCCCCCACTTTTTCATCTATACTTACGCTAGTGTTTCCTCTAAAAAAATGGAGTAGGCTCGAGCCTAGCAGCCTTGTAAAAGTTTACGCCTATATACACAGCCGAGATTGGTCAGTTTCAGAACGTCCGTCTCCGAACATCACTAGCGGTCCAGGCCCGATGATGTAACAGGAGCCAGCGGAACATACGGACTGAAACCAAAACCATCTGCTCTGTGCTCAACTTCCTCCCACCCACTATTTCTGCCATTCAGGGGGGGAGGGCGGAAATGGGGAAGAAGACTCAAACGGAAGGCGACTGACGAATCGACGTCGCGTGGGCTTATGGGAAGATGAACGACGAGGGGGATTATGGGAAATGAGGCACCCGTTAGATGTTCGTCGATATGCCGTTGATAATGATGCTTCCTTCCGCTGGAGATTTGTAGTTGGGAAAAATCGTTTATCCGGCGTAGATTCGACAGAAAACGTCCATATTTTTTTCTGATTTTGTCGATAGGTCTGTGAAAAATTGCACAATGTTCGACGGAGCTAGATAATGGATAATGACAGGCCTTGATTTCAAATTGGAACCAGTCTGGTAAAACAGTCATTATTTGACATTGGGAAGATTTTGAAATGTTTGGGGGGACCAGGTCTGAGTCTTCACAATTTTGAAGTGGGGATTTACACCTCTCAGCCAACATATAAAAAATTGGGGGACTGTAAAACTGGGGGGATTCTCCTCCCCCCAGAGAAGGCCTAGAATAAACACTGAGTATAGGTCTGGGTCTGTCCTGTGTGAGAATTAAATGGAAGCTGCGTGTCTTACAGACACCCTGTCAGAAATCCAAGCACGACTCCAAACAACAGGGATTGTTGGTATACGAAATGGCGATGTTTTCGGATTTCGAATTCATATCCGGGATTTCTGCTCAGTAATAATTATAATCGTGACTGTCTTGTGATTCTGCCGAAGCCAATGCTGACGCCATAATATTCTTTATACCGAATCAAAGAGCTTTGCATGCATGGCAGCTCTTCGTGGAATTTCCCAGATGACTTCAAAAGGACGAAGATGAGAGCGAGGGGAACAAACGGAGGAAGGAAAGACAAGAAGAATCGACGAAGCAAGAACGTGCTCGGTTCATGTTTGTGTCATGTTCATAGGCTTCAGATTTGGGAGTCGGGGGAGGTGAGGGCGAAGCTACTGTTTCCCTTTAGCTCAGCGCAAATGCTTCGAACCATCTGCGTGATTGTCAGATATTTGACGCGTTGGAGGATTTCCTCGCTTTCGGCAGTGTTTATTCTAGACCTTCTCTGGAGTGGGGAATCCCCCCTTCCCAAGTTTGACATTTCGCCCGCCCCCCCAAAAAAATTGAATTTGTTTGGGTCACGGTTTTTGGAGAGGGAAAAATATATGGATGACCTTTTTTGGCTTGTACGAGACTTCCGATGTCTGTCCCTCCCCCAAATGGTAAACTCCCCCCCCCCCAAATCGTTGCCTTCTGACCTTCATTGACATGTCAGCGCTGTCAAAGCGCTTTTGATTTTGGCTTGTTACTATGTTACAGCGCTATATAAATCGTCCTGGATACTACTGGATACTACCAATGTCTAGGTGGCTAGAATAAACACTGGCTTTGGAAATGCATTGCTGAATGGGTTTCTCACATCCAATGGCGTCTATAATGATGAGGTAGAAGAGAAACTATATCGACCGAGAATTAAAACTGAGGTAAGTTGCAGTGAAAACCGATTCCAAATATATAGAATTGTGTCTCAATCGGTTGTAGATCGATCAATATTAATATAATATTAATATTATTATATTAATGTAATAATAATATCATTTTTATTTTGTATTATTATTTTAAAAATAATAATGTTGTAATTATTATTATTATTATTATTATTATTATTATTATTATTATTATTATTATTAAACTGATAACACATTGTGTGTCATATAGTTCTTGTTGTCACGAAAAAGGACACATTGCAAAGTCATACTCTTCAAAGCAGCAAAACTAATTTGGAAAACCTTAGGGGAAAGTAAAAATCAGTCAAAAGAGCAAGGCGAAGATCCATTTGTTTTATTTCCAAAACAGATGTGTCTAGATTTTTCTCAAAGGACGGAAGAAGAAACCGGATGATTATATATATAATTTATATATATATATATATATATATATATATATCACTATAGATAAATTCCATATTTGTGGACCTGACCAAAGATGTTTCAGGTTAGGTCTGTCAATAAAGATGTGGTATTGATTTAGCAAGACCGTATACACTCGTGAAGGTTTACGTCTTGAATACGTTCTGATTAGATTCAAACTATACGCAGACTTGAACTTCAGTCCTTGTTCTCAGTGCGTCCCAGATTCAGAGTCAAATGGAAACTCGCACTCAGGCTATCTATATGCTTAATACAGTAGAGCTTCGTTATAATGGACTCGGTTATATAGCGTATACACGGTTATAAAGTACCGCGATGTATGCTTCCGTATGAAGCGCTACCGTATTTGGACGTGGCCGGACAAAATTTCAGCAGACAAATGTCATGGGAACAAAATGTCAGCGGACAAAATGTCACGCTTTATGATTAGAGTTAGAGTTAGGGTTACATTTGGTCCGTGACATTTTGTCCGCTGACATTTTGCCCTAGCACCGTATTGGATGATACTGGATGTTACGTACCTCGGCTATTACGCAGAGATGGCGATGGGTTGGGTTAACATAACACATGGCCTGGGTTGGTCAGACTTTATCATATTTATGGTGGGTTGGGGGTTGGGTCAGAAAAAAGTAATGGTGTAAGAAATTGCAATGTATTACGGCGGGTTGCATTTGGTTGGGTCAAGTGACTCTTTTGCCGGTGTCATCAAATAAAGTTTCCTCCAAAATGAAGTCTCGCCCGGAGGTTTTATTTTAAAACAAAATATCCACCGGTGAATTTGCTTTAAAATAAAATCGCCAGCGGAAATTTCATTCTAAGAGTAAAGACTTTATTTTCTCCCCTCGGCGAGTTTATTTACAAATGAATCCGCCGGGCGGAGACTCTGTTTGGGTTAGGTTGGGTTGCAGATTTAGTGGGTTGGGTTGGTTTGGGTTCTAAAAATGGACCCATGGACATCTCTGGTATTACGCACTTTTTCAGAGCCGATGAGTGCGTTATAGCGTTATTCTACTGTAGTTGCACTCAGGCAATCCAACTTCGAAATCTGTCAGCAGAAATTTTTACGCTTTATTGTCTCCGCTTTTGAACTTAACTTCTTCAGTACAAGTGTGTTTCTATTTTATTTACGCGTCTGTTAGACTATTAATTTAGGTGGAGGAAATAAATAAAATCTCGTGATTTTTGTATAGCTATTTCAAAAGAGAGAGCAAAAGAGAGCAGCAAAAGGATTACAGACAATGGGAAGACTTAGACATATTTGGAATGCTAAAGAAATAAAGATCAACACAAAAATTCAAATATACAACACTATCATTGTTCCACAAATGCTTTATGGATCAGAAACGTGGATATTAAAAAGAGCAGATGAAAACAGACTATTGGTGGCAGAAATGAGTTGTTTGAGAAAGATATTGGGAGTAAGTAAATTACAAAGAATAAGAAATGAAGACATCAGGAAAAGACTGGGAATGAAAGAGACAATAATAGATAAAATCAGAAGAAGAAGACTTAGATGGTATGGACATGTAAATAGAATGAACAGTAACAGACTCCCATATAAAACTCTACACATACAAAGAAGGAAAAAGAGGAAGAGGAAGACCCAGGAAAAGTGGATGGATAACATCAAAGAAGACTTTGAAAGATATCAAATGACAATAATAGATGGAATGAGATTAGCAACGGAAAAAGATAAATGGAAAAGTTTTGTGTCTAGCTATTGCCGCTAATGAGCTGGCAGAAAGCAACTATGATGATTTCAAAAGTAGCATAGCTGCAGGGTGCTCATTCTCGGCGACATGATCAGAAGTTTAAATTGCTATAGCCAGAAGATGGGGTCAGCAAGACAGAGGTCCAGTGACGGTTCTAGTGTGGAGCTCGTGGGCTGTAGCTCCCAGATTTCAAATTCCCCATAATAATAATAATAATAATAATAACAATAATAATAATAATAATAATAATAATAATAATAATAATAATAATAATAATAATAATAATAATAATAATAATAATGAACGACATTTCTCTGCTCGTCATACTTTTTCAGTTATTGAGTAGGGCATAGCACCCTCCCCCCCAGTTTTTTCGACTAGAACCGCTGTTGCAGGGGTCACAATACCCTATAGGGCATTGTGGTTGGGATGTTACAGCTACGAAAGAATTGATATTTTGAGGAAATGGTTATTATTGCTATTATTATTAAACTGACAATTTCTTGTGCGCCATATTACCAAAATGTTTAGAGCAAGAGTACAATACAGAGTCCAATAATAATAGATATAATAAGAGTCATCAAAAAACAAAAATGAATGTAAAACAATCTAAGGCAGAAGGGAATAAAATTTTCTAGGCAAACAAGTATTTAGATTTTTCTTAAAGGATGTCAGAGAACAGGATGATTTCACAATTATCGGTAATGGTTTAATAGTTGCTATGTTTAGATCGATATGGGATGTTGGCGGTGGCGCCGTTTCCGGCGGCCAAGCATGCTCCTGTGCATGCCTCGGAAAAGCGTCGTTCTGGGCGGTTCGACGATATGTTGCGCTCGTTTTAGCGCAAAATGTGCGAGTAGTGACCTTCCCGTCATTTTCGGAAGGTCCTCTGCGCTTTTCTCGGGTGGATTAGGACGGTTTTAGTCGCTGAT